>JBAJMU010000011.1:3337514-3356308 GCA_037952995.1 Hyposoter didymator
AAAAAAAAAAAAAAATAAAAGTGAGTGAAATAAACAAAATCATTTTTGTGCAGGCAGTCAAACTCCTGTCACCTGTTTTGTCGTTGCTGTTTAACAATTGAAATGATGAAAAATTCAATTATCCTAAACATTTTTCACTGACAAAATTTTCTAATTTTCATTTTTCCTCGTCCCCTCTTTTGCTTGCGCGTTTACATTACGGTAAATCCATTTCGGGGCAAAGAAAGCCTGAAATACAAAATGAGCAAAATAGATGCACCGCATTTATTTAAAAGTGGAGACTCGTTTTTTTATCTCGAATATTTAATTATTACCCAAACGGTATGTGCAACCATTCNTAAAAAAAAAAAAAAAAAAAAGTGAGTGAAATAAACAAAATCATTTTTGTGCAGGCAGTCAAACTCCTGTCAACTGTTTTGTCGTTGCTGTTTAATAATTGAAATGATGAAAAATTCAATTAACCTAAACATTTTTCACTGACAAAATTTTCGAATTTTCATTTCTCCTCGTCTCCTCTTTTGCTTGCGCGTTTACATTACGATAAATCCATTTCGGGACAAAGAAAGCCTGAAATACAAAATGAGCAAAATAGATGCACCGCATTTATTAAAAGTGGAGACTCGTTTTTTTATCTCGAATATTTAATTATTACCCAAACGGTATGTGCAACCATTCGGTAGCGTCATTGAAAAGCGGCGAAAATCGTAGCGTCGCCGAATAATCCAAACTGCAGTTCTATCATTTTTAGCGAAAATAGTTGCTTCGCTAATTGTTGACATTCTGTTGGACTAAAGCAGGTCAGTTTTGTCTTTTGAGGAATTGAAATTTCCAGCTTGACGACGAGTGCTCGTAGTTTTCAACGAAATTCCAACGTTTTTCACTTTTTCAAGGACCATGCGTTGCATGCAACGAAGAAAACGTATGCGGTAAATTTAAATTAAATATAAATGCGTTTGCAAATTTTTCCTCAGTCTCGTTTTCTCATTTCCGCAATAGTGATTTTCGGCATTAAACTGTTTAGGAATGGAAATATGAAGTGAAGAGTTCTCACTGTCATTATTGACCCTAGAACGGTAACCCGGAGTAAAAAACGACCCCCAGGCGACTTTAAATCCCGCGCCCTTCGACCCTTCGTTTTCCCGTTTTTTAAAATCCTCTTTCCGCATTTTTTGACTGAATTTTTTGACTCGAAGCAAAATTGCCCCAGGCTCTCGTGATCCTGCATTAAAAAACGAAAAGAATGAGCCCAGGTTGAAGTTTTTTCGTTAAATTTTATCGGAGATATGAATTTTTGAAAATTTCGGTCGTTCGTGACAGCAGGTTATCGAAATAGGGAAAAAAAAGGCTACCGTTCTAGGTTTAATCATAATCTTTCTTATTATATATTTTTTCATATATATATTTGTTTGTTTGCAGTTTATTATCATGGTCCCTAAAAAAAATACATTAAATCTATAAGCGGTTTACGGTATCGGAACAACTAATTCATTCATATAATATATATATCGTATTTACATAACATTTCATCATTTGTTTAACACGCGATTCTCCTCTCAAAACCTTTTCACCGCGTTATCCATTTAATTCGTCTCTCGTTATCGGCCACGATTAATTATCGTAATTATCAATTAATATTATTCTTATTTCTTACTATCATTTATTATTTAACTTGAAACCTCGATTAGTCGGACAGGAATGTGTTGGTTTGTTTGAGCCTCGGAGACTTGAACCAACACCGAGAGTTTAATGGGCGCTTGGAACTAAAAATAGTTATTTTCATGGGGTTTCTTTCGAGTAACAAACAAAAAGGAAATATTTTGTTTCTACTCGGTAATTGTAGCAAGTTAATTATTTTCGGATCCTCATTTTTTCGGTCCAATCGTTTTATTCCGTCAAAATTGGCGCCAGTCAAAAATTTCGTAAAGTTATCATTTGTTTTTTTTGTTTTTTCATTAAAATTTGTCAAATTCAAAGGTTAATCAATTTTTCTTTGAAATTTCGATGGAATAGACAATTTGCCCGAGAAATGTGTTTTTTGTCCTTGAGGTAAAACTGCTGCTTCGTACTGCTCGAATGAAAATTCAAGTTTCACGAGAGTTGTTTGCAAAGTCGGAGCCAATTGTTTAATCAAATTTTTCCAAGTTTGGTTCGGAAGTTTTGAAAAGCTGTGCAAATCTATCGTGATAATTTTGTTGATTCATTCGATTTTTGTATTAAACGTTAAAGTGCATATTGGGACAATCTGACCCCCGGCATTTTTCAAATCGTTGCACTCTGGTAAATATGCATTTTTGTTGATTCTTGTGGAGACGTTTTTTGTAGTAAATAATGGACATTTTATAGATTTATTTTTCGACATAAATTAAATGCCAAAACATTCGTTGCGATTAAATGTCAAACAATCGGTGCCATGAAATTTTTAGGGTCAAAACGACCCAGTATGCACTCGAAGGGTCAAGTTGACATACAATTATCGTGAAAATAAAAGAGTTATTCAAGCGGGCAGGAGCCTTTAAGGTATTTCTATCGCAAAATTAATTGATTTAGGATTTCCTTTAAATTTGGTGTAAATATTCTTGACATTAAAACGAACAACTTTTCTATAAGACGAAACATTCTATGACGTCTAGAATGTGAAATATTTAATTTCCAATTTTGTTTATTTTTCCCATCCAAATCCATGTAAATGGAATTCGCGTTCCTTTTGTTTTTGTTTTCTTGCAACTTTTCAACGAAACGTGAACTTCAATTCACATGCGTTTGGATTGGGAAAAATAAAAAATTGATAATTCAATGTCTCGAGCTCTAAAGGCCAGGAAAATTTTATTCATCGGAGAAAACTGTCGGTTTTGGTGCCAAGAACGTTTTGGAAATCAAGTCGTTTCGTGATAGTAATACCTTAACCTCGACTTAAGTTTTTTCTTGTTTAGTCTTTGTGTGTTCGTTACGTACAATCGGTGCCTTAAAAAGTGGTACATTCAAGCATTTGCGGTACAGCAATTTTCGATATGTCAAGTATTATAGCAGCCTTGAGACAGCTACAGCAAATGGTCGCGTTGGGGCCCTCCGACCATATTTTGTGTTAGCGATTTTATTCTTACGAAATATTTATCCACCAATTCCGTATTTTTTGCTTCTTTTTTTTATCTTTCATCAATTTAATTTAAACAACTAAGTTATTGTGAGCAGCGAACGATGTTTCTGCTAAAAATTCATCATTCCTTTAAAAACGTATTTTTTTTTTCCATGATTGTGAGATTTAAAGAAAAAATCTTTTTCTCCTTGATTTTCACCCGATCGAGCTTTCGGGTCGAGTGTGAGAAACGGAGTGAAACAAAAAAAACAGACAAACGCCTTCAAAATGTGTGCTGGAGTATTTTTTATGTTTTTTTTTTTCTGTGTGCTCTTTCCCGGAGCGACTCGTCGATGCGACACGATCGAAATAGTAATTGAGAAGCAACGTGTCTCGTTCTCGCGTCGCATCGAATAATATTAAATTTTGAAAAAAATGTTGAAATTCATTTGATTGATCGCTTGTCTCTTAACAATTCCAACGTTTTTTTCTCTCGCCACTGTTTTCAGTTGAATCGTTTCACAGCACTTTTTCATTGACCTTTCTCCGAACAAGCCCAACTCCGCCATTCACGTATTTTCATAATCGTTTAATCGCATCAATATCACAATTAAGTACGTCCCTTAGAATGGAAAAAAAATAAAGAAAAAAATACGTACAGACTTTGCGGTGAGCGTAACGAAAGAAAAAAAATGATTATTCGTTTTTCTGTTGTTGAAAAAAGTGAATTTCTCGTCGCTTTTTCTTGTCGCGACCATGATTGATAAAATGTTTTCAATTAACAGAGGAATAAAAAATTTTCACTTATTCTAAATAAACTATAAAATAATGATAAATTTGGATGAATTAGTCTTGATTTTCGTCAACTTTTCATACTTGTTAATAAGTTGCAATAAAATTATTCAAAATTATGCCCATTCGCACAAATGGTAAAAACATAGACGATTATCAACGAGTATATGGAAAAGACGATTCGCGGAAGATCACTTTACCGAGGACGACGAAAAAGAAAAAATAAAAGAAAAAAACGAAAAGATTCTGCGACATCGATTCGTGAAATTTCTACTCCTACATTATTATTTGTTCAACTTTTGTTTCATTTTGTTTTACCGTCCTGAGTATTTCCTTTTAAATATATTTTCTTATAATCCGTCAGTTTCATCTCCCCCCCNNCCCCCCCTCCCCCTCTTATCTCGTTTCTCCCGAAAACCTCGTTTCCGTTATTCGCGCTATTTCACGAGAAAGGCTTTTCAGGTACGCTATACAATTTCTTTTCTTTCTTTCCTTCGTCCCTTCTTTTTAATCTCCTTTTTCCTCGCTTTTCGCCATTAAATCTAGTGTAAATCGTGACGTTTCTTCAATATTGACTATTTTCTCGTTCCATGCAGCGCCCAAAGGCTTTGGAAAATAAAAAAATTACACGTGTGAGGAAACAAAACTTTTTGAGAAGCAATTTTCACGGAGAATTTGAAAAAACGCATTTTTTCACGTCAAAAACAAACGAAAAAAGTGTTTTTCACATTTTGAGTAGTTTGTTAAAATGGAAAAATCATTAGCGTGAAAAAAAATGGAGGAAAAAACGAGAAAACAAAAATTCGATAATTTTCTCGAGTCTTTATGAAAATTCATGCTGAAATTTTCGAATTTTCGAGTTTCTTCGAATCTCCAATCATTTTTCCCTGTTTTTCTACAACTATTCTACGTATTGACTGCTAAAATCGTCACGAGGCTGGCGCGAGCCTCTCGCGAGCAAAAAAAAGAAAAAACAGTTAATCTCTCGTAACAATAGTTGACGACGAGCTTCGACACAATATTTGCCACTGCGATTGAACGGCCGAAAATATAGCTCGCTCGTTCAAGCGCAAGGACAAATATTAACAATATTAATTAATTATTTATTCTAATTTCGAGTTTCTAGTCTTATGTTTCTTAAGGCAGGAATTTCTTCTTTCTTTTTTGTTGTTGTAATTTTCTTCTCTTACGTTTTGTTTTTTTTTCATTTTTTTTTCTTATTATTTACAATCGAAATTCGGCGTGCTGGTTAAATTTACCTTTAAGGATGTTTTTCACGTTTTTTCATTGCGCGATCATAATTTATTTCCACGAAGGGCTCGATTTTCGAAAGTAATTCGAAAAAAGTTGAAAAATATTATTCGAAAAATTGAATAAAAAGCCAATTCCTTGGGAAATCGAATTGAATATTCGGGAGAAAGAAAAAAATGGAAATTCAAGTTTCAGACGTCGAACAACATCTTTTTATTGTTTATAAATCGTTTTTATGGAATGATGGAAATTGAAAAAATAAAAATTAGCTGGAAAAATGTGAAAATTCCCAAGGAAAGAAAAATCCTGTAGAAATTATACGAGAATTGTCTAGTTCAAATGTTAATGAATAAAAAATTGGAGAATGATCGCTCGACAATTTTGATATGCGAATGTTTTTTGGACTCGTTGAAAGTGGAAAACATCCTTAATTTGGCGTACAGACAAAACGAGAAGAGTGTAGAAAATAAAAAGGATGAATAAAAATGATGCTGAAGTTTGCAACGTTGGAATGCAACGAAAATATTTCATTTTACTGATAATTCGTTGAATTTTAAATGCCATCGAAATTTTTCGAGTCCATATGCTTTTCGGTTTTTAAAGATCGATCATTTTCTCATCGGAATTACACTTTGCGTTTGAATTATTATTTTTTCCAAAGATAAATAAGTATTTCGTTGCATTCCAACGATGCAAACTTCAGAGTCATGATATGCATGCACAGAGAGACGAAAACTATGATGCTGAAGTTTGCAACGTTGTAATGCAACGAAAATATTTCATTTACTGATAATTCGTTGAATTTTAAATGCCATCGAAATTTTTCGAGTCGATATGCTTTTCGGTTTCTAAAGATCGATCATTTTCTCATCGGAATTACACTTTGCGTTTGAATTATTATTTTTTCCAAAGATAAATAAGTATTTCGTTGCATTCCAACGATGCAAACTTCAGAGTCATGAATAAAAGGGGTTTGCCAAAATTGAGTAGTTTATCGAAAGCTTGCCTCGGCAACGAGATTCTTCGGTCGTTTTGCCTGTTTCTTTATAATCGAAATATTAAACTGATATTCGAGGCTTTATTGTTTCAGTCCGTTCAGTCATCAAGTCGCGACATCGCGATCATAATGGTGGGATTGATCGTTGCGTTGTTTTGGTCTTACGTCGACGACTGGATCGACGTCAGTGGACTCGCAAGTTTGCCTCGTGTCTGATATATCGGGATTCGATTTGGACTCTATCGTCGTTGAGTCTTGAGTCATTCTTTGCAGCGATTCAGCTTCTCCGAGATTCGTTGATTTCGTTGGCTCGGTGGGCGACGATATTGAGGATGGAGTTTGAAACGCCGAACTCGGGGTTGTCGCGTTGTCCACCTCGTGAGGAGTCGCTCGCTCCTCAAAAACTATTTACGCAAACGAGTAAAACAAATGCAACTGGTTAATGTTAATTCTTCGATAAATGGCTCCTTAGCCGGCGTTTTATTTGTACAGGCCTCCTGGATAGTCCACGTTAAAACATACCAAATTTTAGGAACTCTATCATTATTATTTCAACCACCTTAAGGGTTGAAATAAAAATGATAAGAATTAATAATTGTGTGGAATACGAACGTTTGTCGAGACTGATGATCGAGCCGACCAATTCGTTGACCGTCAACTGGACTGGCATTTCATCCATTTGTTTTCGCCTCCTGACGAGCCACCAGTCAACGAGGAACAGGGCAAGTGCAAGGATTTTAATGCCAGCGCAAAGTCCCACGTATCTGAAACGTCCAAATTCACAAGTTTCAAATTTATAAATTCGATGAAATTTTCATTATCTATATATATATATCTATATATATCTATATATATAAATCTAAGAAAACAATTTTTCATCGTATGGACGATTGTTAATTTTTTTATTTTTTTTCTCACCTGTATCTAAATTGTTCGATGTCGTAGAGCAAACAACGTCCACCTTTTTCCCCACACGTGCTTTTCCACAGCAAACAAGTAGAGTCGATCAGATTACCAAACAGAATAGGAGCTGGTATGTAACCGAAAAGCCTAAAGATTACAAACTGCATCCCCAGAGCAAACGATCTTTCTTCCTCGGAGACGGAGCTGCAAAGAAACAAAAAAAAAAACAAAAAAAAAACCAAATTTGAAAAAATCTTTTCGAAAAATACGTCAGAAAATATTTTAATAATGATTCTTCAATGGCATATAGGAATATAATTTCCTTGCGATTTGATGAATGGAGAATACGGCGCGACATAGAATCTTGTCTATTATTGATGAATTTTAGAAACAGAAAATTTCATAATTTATTTGATTATTTTGGAAAACTCGTTAACTTTCGTCCATTGAAGTATGACACAAAAATACGAGTGAAATGTTTCGTTGCAGGAAGTAGATAGTAATTTTTGAGTGATGATTGAAATTTAGCCTGGGGCTCGTGTGGCCTTGCTCAATTGAAGTAGGAAATAGCTATTTTGTTTTTTTTTTTTTTTGTTAATACTTGGCGTCGAGCCGCTACCGATAGAATCCACGAATAGAGAATCGTGAAAATAAAATTAGTCCAACTTACCGCAAAACGATCATTAGCAAAGGCATTTGCGTAACAGCGACGATGAAGGTCATGAAAAACAAAAGTATGAGAAAGGGAAAGATGGTTCGACACGGAGAGATGCAAGGCCCGGCGGTTGCGACCGGGACTACGGTTACTTCGGCAAATTCTGATGGTGCGTGCGGCAGCATTGTAAGATTTCCATGGATACCTTGAAAATAATGAATCCAATTAAAAAATCTCGACAAAAATATATAAAAAAAAAAAAAAAAATCAATCAAATAATATAAAATGCTTCCGGTTTGTGATATTTTTTTCACATTCGTGTAGGTTGGAGCTACTCGGATAAAAATGTTGTACATTATTATTAAGGTAGTACCGGGGCTTTTCGAGTTATTGTTCAGAATTTAATAAAATTCGATACAGCAATAGATTACGATAAGAAAACGATCCACTTAAATTTTCAAGAGGCTACAGAGAGCGAGAAAAAAGATATTCGCCTTGGTTTCAAATTTCACATCGATTTCATAAATTTCATAGTATTTTGCAACGAAAACTCTGATTTCTTCAAAGAATTGATGAGAATCCATTAAACAGTACAATGAAGACTGAGATTTGTCATAAAACTCGAATGTATGAAACGTCAAATGTGAATATATTTATTCTGGTTCTCTGTAGCCTCTTGAAAATTTGACTGGATCATTTTCTAATGATAATCGACTAATGTAAAAAATTGTATTAAATTGTAAACGGTAATTAGGAGAGGCAGTGGCTCAGTGGTAACGAGCCCGGCTCCCACCCAGTGATCCCCGGGTTCGATTCCCGCCGCCGATACCAATGGATTTTTCCAAGTGTCTCAAGCTGTACTCTCTGTGGTTCGGAATCCACGTAAAATGGTAGGTCCATGTGTGCGTAGCGGAGAGGAGAAAAAGGTGGAAAGGGATGAGAGAAAAAGGTGGAACGGGATGAGAGAAAAAAGTACAGGAAGGGTGGGGGTTAATATTACGAATAACCAAATTGTCGAACAGCTAATAATTCGGAATTTTGGTATTCATAAANAAAAGAAAAGTAAGAGAGTCGAAATCAAATTTTTCAAGTGACTAAAAATTCGAAATACAAAATAGCGAACGTCAAAACGGCGAGCGCCAAAATAACGAATTCTATTCTATTCTATTCTATTCTATTATATTCTAGCGTTCGTTATTTTGGCGCTCGCCGTTTTGACGTTCGCTATTTTGTATTTCGAATTTTTAGTCACTTGAAAAATTTGATTTCGACTCTCTTACTTTTCTTTTATTTAATTTTATGAATACCAAAATTCCGATTTATTAGCTGTTCGACAATTTGGTTATTCGTAATATTAACCCCCACCCTACAGGAAGCACACCATGTAAAAACCCGACCAGGGTATGCATGTAAAACTCCACTATATACATTGTAAACGGTAATTCTGAAAGCGACCGTACTACCTTAACATGTTGTGATATTTTTAGCAGCAGGTAATATATCACTTGCATGTGACATCATGTCGCGTGACCGAAAGGTAGTGAATAAATGTGGGGAAGGTCGATTGATAAATTGGACTTACAGGCGCAATTGGTGAAATTAGATTTGGAGCTAAAGGCGGTGCATCCGGCGTGACAAGGGCTGAAGTAGGTAAGGCCGTTGTTGCCGCAAACAGGTTCGACGTCGTTCATCCGACATTCGCAGCCAAAGTTGCAGGCGGCAGTGAGATTAACTTGAAAAGGTTCGGCACCTTTGGCGGTGGTAGCAGCGAGATTGCTGCCGACCCCGCCGGCCCCGGTGCTATTAAAATACGGGATGGTCGTTCCTGCCATTTTGACATTGTCACAGCCGAGAAAGAATAAGAGACCGTAACACGTCAGACAAATTATGTTCGAAACGAGAACAAACTGGACAGCTCCTTTGGGTCGGAGCTCCAAACGCTTGAGCAAACAACCCCCGAAAAAAATGCCTATGCAGGCACCCGGTATAGCGATCGATCCGGTAAATATACTCGCTTGACTCTTGCCCAGACTGAATTGTGTCTCCAAATACTTGGGCAAAAATACCACGAACCCCGACACTATCACCAGCTCCATACAAGCACCTAAACACGTTACGACGTACACGGGATTGCAAACCAGACGCCACATGTCACGCGGAATATCTGAAACAGACAAACGTCGCATGTTCATGTGATGATATTTTCTTTGGTCCTTTCCTTTCATATTCTTTTACTAGGCGAATGCGATTTATTAGCTGGCATCATTTTCGAAAAACAAAAAAAAACAAAAAACAAATTTTAACATTCTAGGAACCGGCTGTAATTTTGACATTTTCAAAAATGCAGGATAACTTCGGAGTTTCATGCGTTATACTCATCAACTTTATATAAGAGGAAAAAAAGGAAAGGGAATATAAAGTAGGGTTGTGACGCGCGAATTGGCTGTTGATTGTCATCGCTTTTCCATTATTCCCACTGGTTCGCTACATGACCTTACACAGCAGAGCTGCGAGAGATCTGAAGTAAAATAATGAAAATGCAAGTAATTTTTTATGCTCCCAGATGTCACAATGACAGCTGGTCTTTCATATGCCTATGACAGCTGATGCGCGTTCTAAACAAGTCGCGAATGGGTGGAAATGATAGGAAAGGAAATAGATTGTCAATAAATTTTGAAAAAAATCAGTTTGATCGAAATAAAATGTTTGATCGAAATAAAATGCAAAGCACGAATCGCGCTTTGCAATCGCCTAGCAAAATTGATGAAATTGAATTTTCCAAAGTGTCGAATGATGAGCCTGTACCTTTTATGTCTTTCCCATAACCACTGTCGTTATTTTTTTCAGCTTCCTGCTTCTTGGGATCTTTGGTCGGATCCTTGTCCTTGGCCGCGATTGGCTGCGGCTTGCTTTTTTCCATTATTTTAATTTTTTCCTTTTCTCGTTGCAACGTCTTCGGAAAACTGAAGAACGGTATCGCGACGAGAATCAGCAGGAGACCGCATAAGAGGAAACCACCCCACCACATTCCGACCCACCGATGATCTCCGGGATCTATAAAATTCAACAAATTTCATCATTCCAATGATTAACTGTAGAACGGTAATCCGGCCCCAAAAACGACCCCAGTGGAATTTAAATCCCGCCGCACCCTTCGTTCTCCCGTTTTTTATCCTTTTACTCAATTTTTTTGTTTTACTCGAAGCAAAATTGCCCCGAGCTCACGCGATCCCGCATTAAAAAACTAAAAGAAAAAGCCCAAGGTGAACTTTTTTCGTTCAATTTTCGCTGTGGCTACTCGTCCGGCCATTTCGCACACTAAAGTCGGGTGAAGCGAAAAAATGCGGTTGCCGTTCAAGTGTCAATTTTCATATTTTTCTGACTTACCGATGCTTATGATCGACGAGGAGAATGAATCCATATGAAACGAGAGGAGATAAGCTCCCAAGAGAAATCCAAGAACCGGACCGAACGCCGCCATGCTGTACATGCAGCCTGTAACATAAAAAAATTCACTTTTTATTAAACTCAATCAAATTTACAAATTATAAATTACAAATTACAAATGAAATTTACAAATTACAGATGAAATTTACAAACTACAAATGAAATTTACAAATTACAAATGAAATTTACAAATTAAAAATGAAATTTACAAATTAAAAATGAAATTTACAAATTACAAGTGAAATTTACAAATTACAAGTGAAATTTTCAAATTACAAATGAAATTTACAAGTTACAAATGAAATTCACAAATTACAAGTGAAATTTACAAATTACAAATGAAATTTACAAATTGCAAATGAAATTTACAAATTACAAATGAATTTACCAATTACAAATGAAATTTACAAATTACAAATGAAATTTACAAATTATAAATGAAATTTACAAATTACAATTGAAATTTACAAATTACAAATGAAATTCACAAATTACGCATGAAATTTACATATTACAATTGAAATTTACAAATTACAAGTGAAATTTACAAATTACAAATGAAATTCACAAATTACAAATGAAATTTACAAATTACAAATGAATTTACAAATTACAAATGAATTTACAAATTACAGATGAAATTTACAAATTACAGATGAAATTTACAATGAAATTTGGCTTCGTTTCCCCCGCGATGATCGAGAACCCACCGGCCCCTCAATGTTAACGTGAATCGAGTACGTGATGCCGAATCGTCGATTTTTACGATCGCCACATTGCAATTGTGTTGCACTAAATTTGACTCGATTTTTTTTCGAATTTTCAAACAGTCGACCAGGGTAGAGCCAATTAACCAAAAATTCATTATATTTCATTAAACTTTGTCTAAATGTTTGTTTATCTTTCGTAACTTACCGATATAGAGGGATGCGCTTTCAGGTCTGACGTGATCGTCGATGTAAGTCGTGCCGAGTGTAAAAAGCGGAGAACCGCCGCAACCGAGTAAAAGTTGAGCAAGTACAAAAAGCATAACCGGGCCAGCGGTCGATGGAGATCCTTGGATGCAGTTGTCGCCCCGAAGATTGTTGTGAGGCGCCAACGGTGGCGACGACAGCCCGGACGAGAGGCGACCTTCGAAAAAAAAGCAAAAAAAATTCAACAGAATAAAAAATCGAAAAACACTCAATTACGAATTTGGACGAAGATGGAAAATCATCATCTTACCAAGTCCCATGTCCTGTTCGCGCAACGAAACGCCCCGGCAAATATTGTCCCCGTTTGAATTGTTAGAGGACGTTGTTAAATTTTGTTCCGCCGTAAAATGCGGCACCATAAAAATCATCGATCCCAACCCCATGATTACCGCTCCTGAAAAGTAAAGAAAAAATTAAAAATCCAAAAAGAGATATTCAGAAGAAAAGCTTGGGAAAAGAAAACAGAAGGAACGTTTAAAAATTTTCAAGATTCCACCGAATTAGTCACGAGCATTTGACGCAGATAAGCTCCGAATATTCATGTGGCTATCGGCAACACAAACATGTTGAGAAATCTGTGTGGCCTTTGGCCCTTACTCATAGAATTTTCGTGTTTTTATTTGTCAATGAAAATAAAGGAAAAAACTTGCCTATAGCAATCCAGACCGGAATGTGTCTTCTGCTGCCGAGATAACTGACAAAAATCACAGTTATGACGTTGCCAATTTCGTAGGAGCTGGCTATCAGACCGGAGAGACTGGATGGAATTTCGAATCTCTTTTCAATGGTCGTTATCACAGAATTAATGTAACCCGAGCTGAGAGCTTGCTGCACGGTGACTAGGAACGATAGAAGAAACACAAAGACCTAAAAAAATTTTAATTCTTGCATTTATTTTCCAAGACACAATTTTTTTGGCTTTTTTTTTATGGTAATGGGGATGAAAATGTTTTGTTTCGTTTTTTTTTAAATAACGAAGGTAATAGCCACTTCGTACACGATGAAAATTAGTAGGAAAACAAAAATGAAACGAGTTTGGAAAGAAATTGAAAAATATTGCTACTAAAAAATGTGAGCTTTTTCTCCATCCCCTGTAAACAAAATTGGGGGTTGATACAGCGATGAATATTCAAGACGATATACAGGGTGGATATTTTTTTTTCAACCGACCTTGATACCCGCAAATCTCTGAACGAAGGCTGGCCTGCAACTTAATATACCGCAGTCCTTGGAGTCTGGATTGATCGGTGGTGTCTGGGCTCTCTCCTTCTCCGTCCTGGATTTTTCAACGTTCAAAATAAATTCAAGATTGATAAAACAAATACTCAAAAATATACCATTGAAAAATCAACGTTTTCGCTTTCTAGGCAATGTAAAAAAAAAAATACTCGTTGAGCCAGCAACTCCGGAGGTAGAATCTCAATTTTTGAGGAAATTTGTATTTTTTGTCAGAAAATCTTGACAAGTTGTACGTTACCTATCCACCATCGACGCACTGGGATTTCTGCTGTGACATTTGATGATGAAGTCTCTGTAAATCGAAAAAAAATTATTAAGCATTTATTAAAATTTCGAAAACTTGAGAAAAATTTAAAAAATATTGAAAACTAATTGGAAAATAAATAGTATCGTTGCAGGCACTAAAATTGGGGCACCTTCCTAGACACACATGGGTCTGGGGTGTCCTACCATTTTCCACTAAATTTGGACTCGTTCAAAAAATCGGAAAAAATCCAGGAAAGTAGTTTTGAATCTTTAGAGCGTGCACCGAGTGATGGATAAAAATTCGTTGTTATTATTGTCACTTAACCGTAATGGATACGAAACCAAGAAATTCGCTCCATTCGGTGAATAGGCTCCCCAGACCCATGTGTATCTACGGGAGGCTTAAATATCGAATTTCCTGAGATTGTGACAATTATTTATTGTCATAAATAATAATAATAATTTTGTTTTCTTTTTAAATGAGAATCTTGACAAAAGGTTTATCTCAGTGCAAACTCGCACTCGATCGCTCAATCATCCTAAATTGCAGTTTGAGTAAAAAATGAAAAGGATAAAAAATTGGAGCGTTATGGCAGGGACGAGGAACGTTACCTGTGATCGACCAGGCCAGAACTTGGATTTCTGCTGTGACACCTTATGACCGCATCGTGGGTGAGTCTTTCACTCGATTGCAAGGGATCGGAATTTTCCCCAGTGGCTGCAGCTCCCGCGCTTTCCGCATACAATCCGGTCATGGCGTACATGCTCTCGTTCCTTCTGTGGCCCGTGTGATAATTGCTCGCTGACTCTGATCTGTGTATTTTTCAAAATTTCGCTAATCAGTTTATTTTTGTCGATTAAATCGAAAAAACGTGATTTTTTTTTTTGGTAAACAAACGAAACGGGAAGCTGGCGAAGGTTACGAAAATTTGTAGGAATAAAAAAAAGAAAAATAGATCTGACCTTCGATGTCCAAATGCGGCACCTGGACCGATGCCGATGCCGCCACTTCCGTTTCGTTTGTGGCCGCTTTCGGTCCTCTTATGCCCAAAGGCACTGGAAATGCTCTCGGTCCTTTTGTGACCGCTTTCGGATCGCTTGTGTCCACCGATGAGGGAAGCGGTCCCACCGAGTCCCAGGGGATCGTTGGTTTTGTGATTGAGCATGCTGGAGCTCGATCCATTTCGTTTGTGTCCGCTTGTCGATGCCATTTTGACCGAAATATTGAAATTTTATTTATTCCAAATAATTTCAAACCAATTTTCCATTCACGTGCTCGCCGATGAGCAAATATTTCAAACTCTTTTCCCTCCTTTCACATTTTATTCACGCGATCCTGCCCATTTTTTCTCCCCGCCACCACGACCGGATCTCCTGAAATACACACGAATTTCGATAAATCAACAAAAACATGATTAACCATCTCGGAATTCCATTCCTATGAGACTCGAGAAAAAATGTTGTTTCCCTGCTGTCCTCGAGCAAACACTTCCAACAACCTCCTCCCCCTTTCTCCTTCGCCCCGTGCTTCTTCCTTTATTCTTTTCCATTCTACCGTCGCGCCTATAGACACTCGATCGATTTTGACCTTGATTTTGTTTCGTGAAAAATTGAGTATCCCGCACGAGGTTACAATTCGTCGCGTATATTTTCATACATAATATTTCAGATTAATGTATAAACTGCGGACGATGCGTGAGCTGAATATTCTTACGTCGAATAATGAGGAGAATAATATTTCGCAATCGTATACGCTACGAACTGTCGCGTAACTGAGTTTCACTACGTCCCTATAGAATCTTCGACGGTAAAATAAAATAAAATAACTCGATGGAAGCAAATTCACTCGAGAGGTCAATTTTCATTGGAAAAAAAAGGAATGTTTCGAATTCTTGACGAATTTTCATGTTTCATTGGAACGACAACTTCTCGAGTCTGGTGTACTGCAGAGCAAATGGGTGCAACTAGAAATTACGGTGAATGGCAATGCGACAAGCACCGAAGGATATACTCGATAATTATTATTATCCTTTTTAATGAGTATTTCATGCACACGAGATTATAGGCGAGTAGATATGTGAACTGGAAAAATAACGGTTAAGAAATCATTGCGAAAATCATAGGAATTAAGGGACTGCCATGAAATTTTTATTTTTATTGAAATATGTCGTTTTTATTTTTCGATTTTTCATTGCAATTTTATTATCAATATTCATTTTTATTTTTATTTCAATTTCAATTTTAATTTTAATTTTAATTCCAATTTTAATTTCAATTTCAATTTTAATTTCAATTTTAATTTCAATTTCAATTTCAATTTCAATTTTAATTTCAATTTTAATTTCAATTTTAATTTCAATTTTAATTTCAATTTTAATTTCAATTTCCATTTCAATTTTAATTTCAATTTTAATTTCAATTTTAATTTCAATTTTAATTTCAATTTTAATTTCAATTTCAATTTTGATTTCAATTTTCAATTTTGATTTAAATTTTAAATTTAATTTTAATTCCCATTTTAATTTCAATTTTGATTTAAATTTTGATTTAAATTTTAATTTCAATTTAAATTTCAATTTAAATTTCAATTTAAATTTCAATTTAAATTTCAATTTAAATTTCAATTTTAAATTCAATTTATATTATTTTTATTGTCAATTTATTGTGCAACATTTTTCAGTTTCCACCGAATAAATACTTTTCACAAGCTAAATTTGATTTTGTGTGGGGCCACTCGGGGCCAAGAATCAAGCAACCAGCATGAACCTTCGGCACGAAAAGTTTCTCGTGCAAAATGCTCTCATTTGCAAGTTCCTATCGTCGAGTCTCGCATTGATCCAAATCGGACGTGAGTATAGGAGACGGAAAGAAAAATCGATGAAAAAGAGAATTGAATAAAAAACGTTTTTTCTCGCGAGTTGAATGATTATTCGGCAAAGGGCACAATTTCGCAGATTAACACGGAAAGTAACGGGCGACATGCCAAGTCGACACTGATTACGAACCTCTGCTCAATGGGGAAGAAAATACTGCATGATTTCTCAACGTTATATGTCGGAGCCAAACATATAGGCAGTCAAAATAGCGCAGTCCAGGCATGTAAATATATATAAATAGGAATTTACGTTAGGTTTACCGCAATTTATCCATATATATATATATAAACACAGGACACGAGTTTTGGAGAAGCAAAATGTGTGTTTGGTTGAAATGGTTCACAGACAAACATATTCAGCGAAAATATTCAACACAATAATTCGAAATAGTCATGACTCTGAAGTTTGCATCGTTGGTATGCAACGAAATACTTTATTTATCTTTGGAAAAAATAATAATTCAAACGCAAAGTGTAATTCCGATGAGAAAATGGTCGATCTTTAGAAACCGAAAAGCATATGGACTCGAAAAATTCCGATGACATTTAAAATTCAACGAATTATCAGTAAAATGAAATATTTTCGTTGCATTACAACGTTGCAAACTTCAGCATCATAGTTTTTGCTTCTCTGTGCGTGCATATCATGACTCTGAAGTTTGCATCGTTGGAATGCAACGAAAATACTTATTTATCTTTGGAAAAAATAATAATTCAAACGCAAAGTGTAATTCCGATGAGAAAATGATCGATCTTTAGAAACCGAAAAGCATATCGACTCGGAAAATTTCGATGACATTAAAAATTCAACGAATTATCAGTAAAATGAAATATTTTCGTTGCATTCCAACGTTGCCAACTTCAGCATCATGTCGCGTCACCGTTGTAATGTTTTCTGCACCAGGTCGATCCGAGCCCTGCCTATCGAATTCATCCCAATATGCTGAAAGAGGCTGAAGGCTCTACGACCTTGTCGCATTGGAGTCTATCCATAAATTAAGTCAATAAGTAATAACAACATGAAAAATTGAGGCAATTAAAGGGCAAAAAGAGGACAAAGACGATGACTGTTGTAGGCCTGGACGCAATTGGCACCGTACGCGTTGGGAGATACGAAGAAACGCGTAGGAGTATTATAAAAAGTGTATCAATGTTTGTGTGTGTTTGTGTGAGTGCCTCGATATAGATATACGAGCTGAAAAAGTCTCGACTTTACTTTCTCCAGCGTTGCGTTTGTTGCTCGCGGTTTCTTGCGACTCAATCCCGTGACTGTTGTAATACACGTACACGAGTTTCTTTCATATGTATATTACGTACGCAGGGTGTCCTAAAAGTGAGGGGTACAAATGTGAGCTCTACTTTGTGAGGGAATTCCATAGCGAAAAGTCGGGATAATTTTTTTTATTGGAAATGAGTCGGATGAGTTATTAATTATTCGGGTTAACGAAGCTGCACTGTTTGAAGGCGTTTTCTGGAGAAACGGTGTGCGATAAAGGGGATATAACCACTGAACCAATTTTTTCTACGAACTGAAGTTCGCAACGTTGATAATCAACGAAAAATATTTCATCTAATAAGTATTAATTGAATTTTGAAAATTGTCGCAATTTTTTGTCTCGTTTGAGTTTTTAGGGAGCAAGGAAGGATCGTTGCATTGTCCAGAGCAAATATTGAATAATAATTGAGAGTTTTGTTGAAGAAAAAACAGAATATCGTTGCATGCGAACGATGCAAACTTCAGCATCATTTTTTCTACGAACTGAAGTTCGCAACGTTGATATTGAACGAAAAATATTTCGTCTAATAATTATTAATTGAATTTTTAAAATTATCGCAATTTTTTGTCTCGTTTGAGTTTTTAGGGAGCAAGGAAGGATCGTTCCATTGTCCAGACCAAATATTGAATAATAATTAAGAGTTTTGTTCAAGAAAAAACAGAATATCGTTGCATGCCAACGATGCAAACTTCAGCATCATTTTTTCTACGAACTGAAGTTCGCAACGTTGATATTCAACGAAAAATATTTCATCTAATAATTATTAATTGAATTTTGAAAATTGTGGCAGTTTTTTGTCTCGTTTGAGTTTTTAGGGAGCAAGGAAGGATCGTTCCATTGTCCAGACCAAATATTGAATAATAATTGAGAGTTTTGTTGAAGAAAAAACAGAATATCGTTGCATGCCAACGATGCAAACTTCAGCATCATTTTCTCTACGAACTGAAGTTCGCAACGTTGATATTCAACGAAAAATATTTCATCTAATAATTATTAATTGAATTTTGAAAATTGTCGCAATTTTTTGTCTCGTTTGAGTTTTTAGGGAGCAAGGAAGGATCGTTC
>JBAJMU010000011.1:3362900-3377057 GCA_037952995.1 Hyposoter didymator
AAAAAAAAAAAAAAAAAAAAAAAACAAAACAAAAAAAGAAGGAAAAAAATTCACTAAGAAAAAGGTCAATTCATAGCTAATTTTTTTAAATGGAAAGTAAAGAGTCTACATGGAAGAAAATTTAGATAAATTAATAAATTGAATAACTTACCGGCTCATGTATAAATTATCATAGACAAGACAAGCGCCTCTGCCATCCTCGCAACTTTCATGCCAAAGTATGCACGTGTCGTCAATAAGAGCACCGAATATTATTGGAGCTGGTATGGTGCCCAAAAGCCGAACTTTTATCCACTGTATTCCAAGAGCAAAAGACTTTTGCTCGTCCCTGACAACTCTCAGGGTTGAGGAGAGCGCCGGCATCGTGCATAAGAACGTCATAAACATAATTCCACATGTGAGGATAGCGAAAAGCCACAAGTGGCCACAACCACTCGGACAAGTCGTGTTTATCGCCTCGTAAGAGATCATCACGTTTTCTCCGGACTCCGAAACACTCGTCGTGTTCAACGGTGCAGCATCGATGCAACTGCATTCTTCGTACACCTATAAACAAACCATTATCCCATTTTTTCCCCCTTTTCCATCGCAACTTCACGACTTTGAAAATTTTGACATTTGACTTCGATTTTAAAAATTCTTGCACTCGCAACTTTTTATTTTTACGTTTATTCGATTACAATCAAAGTTTTTCGCTCTACTCGTTCCTTTTGCTTCTCCATGGAGAAAGCTATAGGACGGTGATAATTATTATTTTCCAGTTTTCAATGTCAACGCGTCTAAAATGTCCCAAAACATCGAAAAATCATATTTAGAAAAAATGTCCGACTGTGTGTGTGTGTGTGGGTGTGGATGTGTTGGCAGTTTAAAATTCAAACGTTTATAACTCGAGAACGGTTCGAGCTACAGGGCCCCCGTTTTGTACAGATGTTAATTTTACCAGGCTTTTGAATCTCTGAGGATTTCGTTGGAATTGTTAGAGAAATATGACTCTGAAGTTTGCATCGTTGGAATGCAACGAAATACTTTATTTATCTTTGGAAAAAATAATAATTCAAACTCAAAGTGTAATTCCGATGAGAAAATGATCGATCTTTAGAAACCGAAAAGCATATCGACTCGGAAAATTTCGATGGCATTTAAAATTCAACGAATTATCAGTAAAATGAAATATTTTCGTTGCATTCCAACGTTGCAAACTTCAGCATCATAGTTTTTGTCTCTCTGTGCGTGAATATCATGACTCTGAAGTTTGCATCGTTGGAATGCAACGATATACTTTATTTATCTTTGGAAAAAATAATAATTCAAATTCAAAGTGTAATTTCGATGAGAAAATGATCGATCTTTAGAAACCGAAAAGCATATCGACTCGGAAAATTTCGATGGCATTTAAAATTCAACGAATTATCAGTAAAATGAAATATTTTCGTTGCATTCCAACGTTGCGAACTTCAGCATCATAGAGAAATACAAATTCTACGGCATTTTGAAATTTTTCAAAAAAAGCGTCTCACCGTTCTAACTTCTGCAAAGTTTGAGATTATTGGCTAATTTTTTTTTAAGAGTATCATAATAGGAACGTTGGTTTTGAGTTTGGGAAATGTCGGTTGAACGGTCTAAATTTTATGATTTTTCGAATTAATTTTTTTACTATCAGTTTTTTAATTAATTAATTTAATTTTAATTTCATTAACGAGTTTTTTTTTTACTATTTTTGTTTATAGTAAAAAATTTCGAAGAGTTTGAATATTGAGTGAGTTGGTGATTTTTTGTCTGTCGATAAGCTTGATATGAAACGCGAAAATACTCACGATGGCATCGTTGATCGTTTTGCCCCGATGACAGCCAGCGTGACACGGTGAATAATAGGTAATTCCATCAGCCCCACAAATTGGATCAAAATCTACATTGAAACAGCCACAGGCTTTGTTGCAGGTACTCTCGAGATTGGGAGGTCCTCTGAAATCGAGTAGTTGCTAAATTTAACGTCAAAAACGATGGATAATCGAGCGTAATGAAAAATTGATTATTCTATTGAATTTTGATGGAATTAAATACCGAATTCCATGAAAATTCCTTATCTTCGTTTTTTTTGGCTTTCAGCAAGATTTTCATTTTGTTTTTAAATCGCCTCACCTTTCGATCGACTGGTAGGGCACATTTAGGCCAGCAAACTCCAAATTTGGACAATTGAGAGCAAAGCACAGAGTGAATAGGACGCACGCCGCTGTCGCCAGAAGACAAAATTTCAATATTCCTGAACAAGACAATTTCCAACGTTTGACCAAGTAACCACCCAAAAAAGTTCCTCCTCCTCCTGCTGGCACAGTTACTGCTCCTGTTGAAATATGAAAGAGAAAAAAATAGAGCAAAGCCTCAAAATGACGTACGAAATTTTGCACGTATCCATTTCATGGTTTTTACGATTTTTTTTTTTTTTTAATTCTTCGTTCATGATTCTCTTGACTGGTTCGACGTTTCGTGGCTTAAAAAAAAAAAAAAACGACAATAAAGAGACTCCGACCGACCTATGAGGAGAGCTGCGGAACTGGCGGTGACGGAGAATTGATTTTCAATCAATTTAGGCAAGAACGAAGCAAAGCCAGCAATCAAAAATCCATCACTCGCACCAGCGAGATTGAGCATGAAAAACGCTGGGTTTTTCAATAATTGAGCGAGTTCTTTGGGCATTTGACAAATTTTTGAAAAAGCTTCTTCGGTACTGGTCGAGGAACCGGAAGTCCCTTTATGGGCTTCTGATATTCTGTCCCTCGCCAATTCTTCGGAGCCTTCGTTGAGGAAAAACACAAATTTTTTATAAACCAGTCAACGATAAAATAATTATTCTTTGTTTGTTTTTTCTCCATTATTCAAATGAGAAAAAAATCAACAACCACAACGTACCAGGCAAAATGGCAGGAAATGCTAGGAGCGGTATCGCGATCGCGAAACAAATGAGAGCAGCTGCAAGAAATCCAATCCACCATGCACCGATCCAAACGTTTGAGTCAGGCGTCAAACCAATTCTGAAAAGTAATGTTAAGGGGTCAAAATGCAATAAATTAAAAAAAAAAAAAAAAAAAAAAAAACAAGCGAACTCCCATTTTTGAAATAATCATTACGAGCTACTGCATTATTGATAAATTTGAAAACCGACATCCACTGCATTGTAGAAGTAACTTTTTAAATTATAAATCTCGCGTTGAAAACATTGACAGAATAAAAATTCGAGCAAGGAGACCGAAGAAATTTTGGCCCGAAAAATTACGGGAGTTTAAAAAAAAATTTCGTCTTGTTTTTTTTTCGAATTTTCATTCGCAATCGAATGTTCACTCCGATTCGCCTAGAAACCTGTAGGAATTGTGGGGCTTATTTTTGAGAGAAATGACAATTTCCTACGAGTCCCTGAGCCCCATGTCGACCAACCAGAAACCCAAATTTACGAGACCTTCCCCTTTAACGAAAATCCACATGGGCAACTTTCCACCGGGATTTAAACTCGATCTATCTGTGTCAGAGGTCTCTAAGATTCATTAACCAGCGGAAATCGATTTCCACTACACCACAGGGTGAATCATTGCCTGCACATACAGACTGCAATTTCCAGCATTTATTCTCTCTCTCTCTCTCTCCCTCCCTCGATGCATGTGAGATAGTTAAATAGCTGTGTTTGGAATACGTGTTTAAAGAGTGTCCCAACCTTCAGGGATCTCACCAGTGCATCAAATTCGATGTGAATAAATAGAAAAAGCTCCGAAAATGTTTGCGGAGGCCGCTAAATTTCTCAAAATAATAAATTCCATTTTTTTCTTCGATCTTGGAATTGTTTCAAGAGACTTTCGTTCCATTAAACCCTCGCGAAGCAATTCGTGATATTGAGTGCATTAAAAAATGTAGGAAACAGCAATCGATGGACAAGAAATTTTCACAGAGTCACCGAGTCTGTAAATTTCGACAAAAATGCTGAAAGAGCATTTTTTTGTTAAATTTCGTTGTTTTTAACGAGATGAAGGAATTTGGGGGGAAGGAATTACCGCGTGACTTTTCAGACACCAGGTATGAGGTTGAATCATGGAATGCAGGAAGAGCGTGGAATAGCCCAGCCTCTGCCAACAACCTCGATAAATCCTGCCTAGAATTTAATAAAGTTTCCAACCTGGCGAGAGACACAACCGGTACAGGCCAGTGTTTGTGGGAGTGTTTGGGTTTTAGAGTAGCAACGATGCATCCATGTCGGAGCATCTGTTCCGTATTACCTGAGCCGGGAGACAGGCTCGATTAGTGTCCATAATTTAGGCTAATTGCAGTATGTGATGTTGGCTTCGACCATAATTTTTTCCGATTTTTCAATGTGACGAAAGAATAGAAAAGAGTTGTTCCCTGCATTTCGTTTGCTAAAAATATTTTTCAACGCGGCTGGAACAACGTTTTTCTCAATTTTCTAAAATAATCTCCAACTGTCGAATTTTCACAACGTTTTTTACTGCATTTTCTATTTTTTTACGAATTTACCAAAAAATCATACTTTTTACCAAATTATTGATCGATAAATTGATATTTTTTGCCGTAACAATCAAAATACAAAAAAAAACATTACAAAAAGTAGAAAGAAAATTGAACAATAAAAATGGAAATAAATATAAAAATAAAAAATAAAAAATCGCATCAGAAACGTTGTTGAAAGCGTAAATAGAGACTGCGAAAATAAAAATATATGACAACGCCAATTAATACTACAAAAATAAGAATAAACGTGAAGATTAAATAAAGATTTAAAAATTGCGGAAAATATTTACTCACGAGCTAGGATCGACGAGAGGAAAATCGGTGTAGATTTTCAACAGTTCCCCACCAATTACGTAACCCATTGCGGGACCAATCACAGCCATCGTGTAATAAATACCTAACAATATTCAATCAGCATAAAAAATAAGCTCAATCTCAATGAAAACGATAATTAACAGGGCGACTGAATGTTTTCCGTTTTTTTTTTTGTTTAATCCAAATAAATAAACGAAGTTATTGTTTTTTTTTCAGTGGGAATTACCTAAATAAACGGACGACATTTTTTTCGAGACATTTTCATCGATGTACGTAACACCGAGTGTAAAAAATGGCGCTGCACCGGCGCCTTGGAGAAGTTGAGCAACTAGAAATATTGCAAAGTAAAGACCGCTGTAGGGTTCGATATCATTGTGCTCGGTCCTATAACCATCGCAGGAAGACTGGAAAATATTGAATTTTATTTATAATGAATTTTTTTCGATAAATTTGATTAAATAAAAAATAAAACAATTAAAAAACAGAACAAAATTAATTTTTTTTTGCAAATTCGATTATTTTTCTTACCGGACTCGCGAAATGACTGGAGTTCGTGAAATTTTGACAGACGTTTTCAGATCGTTCGCCACCTCTGTACATTCCGGCCAAATAATGAGGAGATGCGAAAACTAAGCTTCCGAAGCCCAAGGCAACGACTCCTGCTCCGATATATCTGTTTTGCCAGAAACAAAATGGAAATAATCGAAGTAACAACGATAGATTCGTTTTCGATTGTAATTCGATGATATTTTGTTTCTTACGTTACTAAATTTTGATTCGATCATTAATTAATTTCCATCCGGATGTTGGATCGAATTTGATTCAACATTTTATTATTTTTATTTTCATTGTCAAGGATTACGAATTTCGATGAGTTTTCTAAATTTTACCTTGGCTTCGAGGCCTGCGACCTTCCACCCAGGTAACTCACTGGGACAAGAAGAAAGAAGCTAGCGATGTCATAGCCCCCAGCAATTAGTCCAGTCTGCGAGGATCTCAGGCCAAACCTTTTTTCTATCGTTGTTATAACGACGTTTATAAAGCCATTGACTACCATTCCTGCAATCAACGACGATGCCATCAAAATTTTCAATTTCTTAAAATTCTTTATTTATTCATACATTTTTAATATTTTTTTTTTTTTATATATTTAATATTTATTTATTCATTATTTATTTATATATATTTAATATTTATTTATTCTTTATTTATTAATATATATTTAATATCTATTTATTCATTATTTATTTATATATATTAAATATTTATTTATTCATTATTTATTAATATATACTCAATATATATTTATTCCTTATTTATTTATATATATTTAATATTTATTTATTCATTATTTATTTATATATTTTTATTATTAATTTTAATAATTTTTATTCAACATTTATTTATATATTATTAATATCTATTTATTCATTATTTATTTATATATATTTAATATTTATTTATTCATTATTCATTTATATATATTTATTATTAATTTTAATAATTTTTATTTAATTTTTGTTTACATATATTTAATATCTATTTATTTATTATTTATTTATATATATTAAATATTCATTTATTCATTATTTATTTAAATATATTTAATATCTATTTATTCATTATTTATTTAAATATATTAAATATTTATTTATTCATTATTTATTTAAATACATTTAATATCTATTTATTCATTATTTATTTATATATATTAAATATTTATTTATTCATTATTTATTTATATATATTTATTATTAATTTTATTTTTATTTTTATGGAATAAAATAATATTTAATCTTAAAATTAATTTCATACGTGTTTTCTAATCAAAGATTGAATAACCAGAAGGAGGTGGGGTGGTTTTCCCACGAGTGGACCCTTTACTAAATTATACTATAATGAAAGCTCTGGTCGTATGGAGACTGAAAAAAAGACCATCTCACGCGATCTCTAGCCCGGACACTCTGCTGACACAATCGGGCTCCATTGTTCATTAATTTGTTTAATTTATCAACTGTCTCTCTCCCTCTCTTTCTCGCGGGCTTTCTGTCTCGCTCTCTCGCTTCTGATCCGACAAACCGGCACTCGTCGCTTTCACGTCGTTCGTTCATTAATCTCAGTCTCTGCTGCTTCTGTATAAACTCTTCCGCCACCGCGTTACGCTGTTGCGTTTGTATTTTCCCATTTTTCACGTGCGAAAAAAAGTCTCTCGTGTTTTCATATTTTCTTTTATTTGTGCTCCGTCACATTGAATAGTTGAGTCATTTAATTACTTCAACTTTGGACTTAATTTATGATTCTTTTGAAATTTTGTATAAACGTTCTTCGCACCAAAACTAACAGTTTTCTTCTATGAAGAAAATTTTTCTCACGTTTAGAATTTGAGATATTTCATTTCCAATTTTTCACGTCCAAACGCGTGTAAATTGGAGTCTCGTTTCTTTTTTTTTTTTGCAACTTTTCAACGAAATGCTTGGATGGAAAAAATACAAAAAATTCGAAACTAAGTATCTAAACGTCAGAAAACTTTTCTTCGTTGGAGAAAACTTTTAGTTTTGGTGCCAAGAACGTTTATACAAAATTTCGAAAGACCCTAAAAAGAATTAAATCCGTTAAGGAATAGAATCAAATTTTTTATGGGAATGGGACTATTTTTCGTTGATTTACTGTTGAAAGCATAGGAATGCAAATGCAATTATCGGTAAACGCACTGTGTGAATCAATGGGAGAAAGAAACTCTAGAAAAATTGATGCGAATGCAAAAATCACGAAACTGGTCGAGTGTCTACGCCAAAGGGGCCACAAGGAGAGGGCCACTTCGACATTTAATTTCGAGGAGAATAAAAAGTGATGGGATAACTAAAAATAAATGAAAATGCTAAAAGTGCAATAATGGCAAAGATTAAGGAAATTATAGGGGGCGTGGGGGCTGATTCCCCCGGATCTCTGGGGAGTGGGGGGTTGACACCGACACGGAGCACAGTTCGGTAGCTGCTACTGGTAAATTCTATTTCCGGTTATCGGCTTCGTGGCCTCTCGAGTCTCTCTTATTTGTTTGTCGTACATACAAAGTACGAGATTGCTTGGTACGTGTGCGTGCTTGGCGAACGTTGCTGGTACGCAGAGACCCTTCCCTTTGCCTCTTTCTCTCGCGCTCTTCTTCTCTCTCTCCAGTCGTTTGCAGCTGGTGTGCTTGAAAGCTTCGAAATTGCATTTCGATGGGTTTTCATCCCCCCCCCCTCCCTCTCTCTTCTCCCCACCTCCTTTTTCCCTTGTCCTTTCGGCTTCTCTTTCTCTCTTGTTGCTCCTGGCTGTATTGTCGTTTCTCGACGTTTGACAGATCGGTATACCGTATAAAACTTCCCTTGGGTATTACCCCCTTGCCCTCCGCCCTCCCAACCCTCCAAACTATCGCGATAAATTAGCAAATCATGTTCCACGCGCAATTACACAAAAACATCGTCACCGAATGATGATTGTTTTTACTTCTTCTAGAAATTTGAAGAAACCGAGAAACTTTTTTTTTTAGGGGTGCGAATCGAATCGAATATTGAAATTCGATTCGATTTTCGAATCGAATATTCGATGAATCGAATATCCGATTTTTTAGTCGAATATTCGATTTTTTAGTCGAATATTCGATTTTTCAATCGAATATTCGTCGAATTTTCGAGTATTCGATAAATTTCCGAATATTTGATGAATTTTCAATTCGATTTTCGAATAGAATATTCGAGCAATTTTGAAGTATTTCTTAAATTTTCAAATATTTGAATATTCGAAAGAAAATCGAATATTCGAAAGAAAATCGAATATTCGAAAAATAATCGAATACTCGAAAGAATCGAATATTCGGTTTGAAATTCGAATCAAACAATTCGATTCGATTTGATGCTGAATATTCGAAGTTTTCAAATATTCGCACACCCCTATTTTTTTTTATCTCGAATGCATTTGCTTCTTGAATAAAAAAATTATTTGGACAAATGATGAGCAAGAATTTTGTCTTATCGGAAATAAAAAGAATTTTCGTATTCACGTTAATTCGATTGCGTGTTTTATTTTTATTTGATTAAAACGATAAACGCGGCGTACCTTTTGATGAAAATTTCCATCAGGGTGTGCAATGTTTGTCCAAAGTCGCAATTACGATCGTGATAATAATGAATTTTCATTTAATTATATTGTCAAGATCGAAATGACTTTGCAATCGCATGGAACAACGAGTTGTCATCAGCAAAGATAATGATAATTGGTTCGACACGATCGATCGATAAGATTGATCACTTCCGAGGAAGCAGTACATGGAAATGTGCAAACGAAATTGCGCGATGATAAACAATAGAGAGTTGGAAATACCTTGCATGGCACCTGCCCAGCAAAGCCAGAAGAGGGCCCATTTGGCTGTTCGAAATTTTTGGAGACAAGAAGGTCTGAACCAGAGCCAACCGCATTTAGCCGCTCGCTCGGCGGCAGCTTCGGACTCACCGTCATCCTCATTTTCTTCACCTTCATTTTTTTTTCGATAAGGCTCATTCGTGATCGCTGATTTCATGCGTATATCTATTTCGTCCGGATGTAATTGTAATTCCGCAAGTTGATTCGGTATCTCGCCCACCTCGCCCAATACTGGCTGAAATTCGTTTTTTCCTTACAATCCTTTTTTTTCATATCAAGTATATATCTCGAGCGTTGACGAATAAATAATAAAAATTTAAAAAAAACCAATAAACAAATTATTAAACAATTTCGGCAAAACAAACGCGAAAATAGTTTCGCATTTGATAAAAAAAAAAAAAAAACAAATCTTNGAAAATAGTTTCGCATTTGATAAAAAAAAAAAAAAAAACAAATCTTAAATAATGATTATTGAAGAAAATCAACAGTTCGATGAAATGAGCACAAAACGCATTATAAATGTCGCGTAGACGCGAAACACTCAAAGAAAAAAACACACACACACTCACAAATGTGATAATGAACTGAAAATAAAATTGGAAAAATAGGAAAACTTACACGGACGACAAACTTGTCACGCATTTTACGAAGAAATTTATATTTTCATATCCGAATTTGATTTGGAGTTACCGAGTGCCACTCAACGATTAATACACAAACGATAGTCGAGTTTTAATTTGGAGGGTTGATTAAACCGGAAAACTTGGTTAAGGGGCAACTCGGAGCTTACGAGAGCGCGTGTCGCACGCGACTGAGAAGTAGCGAGCCGCGATCAAGTAAGTGTTCGAGTTTATCAGGCGCGTTCGGGACAGCCGGGGAAATCGCGGAGGAGAAGAGGTGGAGGCACCAACCACGCTGTACTCTTATTTTTTTTTATTATTCCTTCGCTTCTACCAGGGACGAGCGTATAAAGAGCGCAGAGCAAACATAACTTGGGCTCGCGCGCTTCATGTGCGCTCGTATGCGTGCGAATTCAGTCTCGATCGCGTCTCGCTCATCCCCGCACCAGCCGCGCCGTATCGTACTGCATCTGACATATCCCCCNAATACCCCCCCCCCCCCAATCTCTCCCACAATCCCCTTTATCCTCATTCAATCCTCCGATTTTGTTACGTTTTATTCATTGCTACCAACACAGAAATAGACAAATGAACGAAATGCGTATCAACGGCCCGTGCAGTGTCCAAGAGATCGGAATTGCGCGAAACAGAAAACCACTAAAATTCTTCATCTTACACGGAGATAAAAAAAAATTGTGACTTTTATAGAGTTTTCTGGAAAAAATACCTTGTATTCTAATGAACGTGGCGTTGGCACATTTTCAATAAGTACATTTTTTCATTAAGGTATAACTATCGCAGAATGGGTTGATTTATGATTTTCTTGAAAATTAGTGTAAATATTCTTGACATTAAAACGAACAACTTTCCCATGAGACGAAACATTTTCTGCCGTCTAGAATTTGAGATATTTCATTTCCAATTTTATATTTTTCCCATCTAAACGCATGTAAATTGAAGTCACGTTTCTTTTGTTTTTTCTTGCAACTTTTTTAACGAAACGTCACTTCAATTTACATGCGTTTAGATGGGAAAAATATAAAATTGGAAATGAAATATCTCAAATTCTAGACGGCAGAAAATGTTTCGTCTCATAGGAAAGTTGTTCGTTTTAATGTCAAGAATATTTACACTAAATTTCAAGAAAATCCTAAACCAACCCATTCTGCGATAGTTATACCTTAACAGGATGGTCATTTTTTTTCTTCATAAAATCCCACAATGTTTGCAACCTGCATCCATGAATACTGCATCACGTGGATTTTACATCACGACGAAGTGATGTAAAACGTAATTTTTGCGAGATTTTTACAATTGCAATTAATTTCAATATTCCAAGCAAATCGCTTTGCATGGGACAAGCCATAAAACGATTATTTCCCCGAGATGTGTGTAAATCCATAAACAATTATCGACGAATGTTTCAAAATTTTCAATCGAAATGCGTAATCCTCCGAAATATTTCAATAATTTCACTTTAGAGACTCGGGATGCATTTCAGCCTCGAAATTCCAGGTATTTTCCGAGGCTTTATTCGTACAACGACGAAGATTTAATGTTTCGAGGTGTCGAGGGTATATTTGTCATGAGATTTGTCTGATGAAGCGAAGTTATTGACATTCATCTTATCGAAGCTTTATTGCAGCCGCAAATAATGAGTAATAATAAAAGTTAAAAAAAGAATGCACGCGTGCTCGTTAATTTCGTAGGACAAAAGCAGGAGGTGGAAATTTTCTGAATTTTTGTCTATTTATCATTTATTTTTCACGAGGATAAAAAAAAAGAGAGAATGGAAGTAGCCGCTGGCATGATAAACGCGATTACGATGGTGGACCGGATCGTGGACCGGTATAGGGGGAACAAAAAGTGATGTACGACGCGTGGAGCATTTTTATTCTTCATCGTGGGTGGGCAGCTATAGCTTGTCCTTCCCTTGGGACAATTAACACAATTACTTTTTGTCACAGACTCGATCCCTTCCTCTCGAATATGATTATTTATATTGTAGACGTGATGAAAACTCACCCACTTTGCCGGAAATAAAATAATAACGTTAGGTCGATAGGGGCTTGTGTCGGAACAAGGCTCGATCTCGTTTCACGACCGATATGCGATCTTACGATTTTCTGGGTCTGTGAGACCCGTATGGCAAGGTGCAGGTGAGGCCTGCGAGACCCGGTGTGTCTATGATCGGTATTCATTAACGCCTCAACACAAAACAAACGTATATGCATTGGGTCTGGGAGACCCACTATGTACTACAGACCGCAAGTCTATCATACTCACTGGTGCAGGTTTACGTCGCCTCCAGAAATTTTCTGCCATGAGTTGTACACTGTTTGGGTCCGTCAGACCCAAAAAATTCAAGATTATGTATTTTCTTATACGAGCACGGAACAATGTTGCGGCTGAACTAAACTAATGATTATTGTTGCACTGTGGTCACAGCTGAAAATCTTTCTAATATTCTCCATATCAAGCACGTGGACAATACCTTCGTATCGACTTTGTTAAAAATCAGAAAAAAAAAAACGATTTCGTAGTTCTGAGAACGTTTCATATTCGATCGGGACGTGACTGTGATACGGTCACGTGATACTTGCTCGATACCCGAGGATTATGGGTTACGTGCTAGCATGCCCTCTACCTGCCTTAAAGGCCCGGAGCACAGTACCAACAACGTGGCCATCACAGCGCATGTCCCACTGCACAAATTCAACAGCAGCATGTATACACCATGTACAAGCATTTGAGATTATCACGCCTCCGAACCTTCCATATACAGATGCAGTGACATGCTGTTTTCCTGTATGGGACCAACTCATTACTTCTCATTATGATGAATACCGCAGTTGTGCCAAAAATATACCCCATGATCTCGGTATAAATATTGATATACTTATCATATATTACATATTATTATATTATCCCAGCGTGTGTATACTAAATTTTCAAGAGCACGGTCTGCATACATGACTCTGAAGTTTGCATCGTTGGAATGCAACGAAATACTTTTTTATCTTTGGAAAAAATAATAATTCAAACGCAAAGTGTAATTCCGATGAGAAAATGATCGATCTTTAGAAACCGAAAAGCATATGGACTCGAAAAATTTCGATGACATTAAAAACTTAACGAATTATCAGTAAAATGAAATATTTTCGTTGCATTCCAACGTTGCAAACTTCAGCATCATAGTTTTTGTCTCTCTGTGCGTGAATTTCATGACTCTGAAGTTTGCATCGTTGGAATGCAACGAAATACTTTTTTATCTTTGGAAAAAATAATAATTCAAACGCAAAGTGTAATTCCGATGAGAAAATGATGGATCTTTAGAAACCGAAAAGCATATCGACTCGGAAAATTAAGATGACATTAAAAATTCAACGAATTATCAGTAAAATGAAATATTTTCGTTGCATTCCAACGTTGCCAACTTCAGCATCATGTGCATACTGGGTACTTTAGGAAACATTCGACGGGTTTACAAAGTTTTCTAGGCTTCCAATAAAATCTGAAAAAACATTCTGCATCATTTATTGAAGTGTCTACTACATGGCACAGCAGCTATCAAACCCGAAAATTTATGGGTAGCCAAAGCCTACACTCTATGCATAAAAGAGCATTTCGAGTTTCAAATTTGAACTGTTCCTTCAAAGACCCAGTATACACAGCCCGGGTTACATTGCATACTCTATCATATATTGAAAATATAATATAACATAATGTAACATATATTTATAGTATATTCTATTATGACATATTATACAATATAAATCTATCATGTTATATATAAAGTAAAAATACTAATATACAATATTACAATATATAATAGAACATAACAGTATAAGCCGTTAATTTGCTAAGATTATACCGCATGTATGCAGCACTTTCACTGCCACTGTATTTGTACCACATTTGTACGGTGTTTCAGAAACCGCGAGGGTATTTTTATTATCAGGTAGCAAGTAGCGAATAACAACGATGTTGTACGTACGTCAAGGGTCAAAATGGAACCACCAATCGAATGTTGGAGCATTAAACGTGGCTCCTCCTCGAGCAATTTTCGAGATATGATATTTCCAGCAGCGGCCCGCTGCGCCCGGAGGCATTTTACTAACTAGAATTCTCTTTTTTTACTTTGGTTGATGGACTTTTACCGAACGCGGTACTGGTGTTATAACGTCCAGAGATTCGATACCCTGCACGGTCAGACATTGGTTCCGCTATCAGGATCATCGCGGGGATGACATACAAGGGTTCATTGCCAAAAATTTGGTTCGAGGTTGATGTTCAGCCTAAAGTTCGATATAAA
>JBAJMU010000011.1:3377072-3516227 GCA_037952995.1 Hyposoter didymator
GGGGCAGCTGAACAAGGCATTCATCAACCGTACGTACTCACTTGCAAGAAACCAGAAAGGCAAGCACAGCACCAGGTTCCGTGTCAATGGTTGGAACACCCCGCGACACATGCTGGACAACAATCATCGTTAAATGTTGATTGGATTTTTTTATAAAAAAAATAATAGAAAAAAGATGGAAGTACCGAGCCAGCCATACATCGAGAACTGGACGAAAAGAAAAATAATTGCGAGGAGAAGGAATTGAAATGTTAAAACCGGAAGTTGTATCACAGTTTCGTAGCATCGATACACATAAATTAAATGAAGAAATGCATGCAGTCTTACCAACATTTCGATTGCAGGCGATGAATAATTATTACTTTCGAAACCAGACGTCATCTCGTCTCTTCCTGCAATAATGAAATTCTAATAATACGTTATTAACTAATACGAAAGACTGTTATGACGGGAGCCAAGAAGAAAAACTCGTTTGAGGATTTCACTTCTGGCTACTTTTGTATGTGCATTTACGTATACAAATGTCTCGTTCTTCAACGATAAGACGAGGGACTTTGGATGCTTGCGAATCAGCTACAATAGCTGTCAGTAATAATGACGACGACGCCCTCTACGTGTACACATAACGTTTGTACGAGCCATTCCGTCTCAAACTTGAATTCTGAATGACGAAAAATCATTTCTCATCCAAATTAAATGTCAATTTAATTATGAATTCGATGACGAATTAAATTTTATGTAATCCCAGCAAAAATCCAATAAAACGGAATAAACGAAATTTCATCAAAATACGACGTCACCACATCTTGTCAAAAATCTACTTTGTTATTATTTATTAGGAGTAATCCATTTTCTCAAATTTTCTTCCGATCGAGTTTTCGACCGACGGATTAATTCAGAATTTTCACACACTTTGCAATAATCACCCCTCCGTAGACACACATGGGTCTGAAGGGGCCCATTCAGCGAATGGCGCCACTTGTTTTTCGTATCGATTCTCATTCAACAACAATATTTAAAGAACTGAAAAAAAAAGTTTTCACCGTACCACATTCAACGTACCTCTATGAGGAAGCAAAAAGACTTTTCATCTTCCAGCCACTACAGGCTCCCTTTCTATAGATCTGAAACTACGTTTTTGAATTGTTTCTGATTTTCAGAACGAGTCCAAGTACGGTCATAAAAACAGTAAGACACCCCAGACCCATGTGTGTCTAGGGACGGTGCACTGATTGTAATGCGTCTACAGAGGGTTAAGCTGGTGGTATGGCAATTAGACTCGAGAGCCTCGTAGTATATTCCAGTCGTATATATTTTATTAGTATTATAGGATGTGTTATGAGATGTGTGCGAGGAACAACGGAATGCAAAGTCTAACAGGATAATGGACGTCGCGGTTGAATTATTGTACGAATCAGCCGGTAAGATAGATCCAGAGCTGAGCTCCAACAATCTAATTACTTTAAGGACGTTGTATGCGAAACATCTTTTGAGAGATTAATTTCCTCTAAATTCTGATGAGTTATTATTGTTGATAATGTTTTATAATTATTCGAAAATTCATCGAAGAGTTGACTCTTGAAAGCAACGGGAGCGACACTACTACCTTAATAGTTAATTATTGGCAACCGAATGAAATGATAGCCGTTATCATGGACGGTTAAAAATTGAGCGCCTCTTGAGCCGCGTAAAGGGTTACTGAAAACAAAGCAGGACCATTTGATGATGCGCAAGCCTTACGAGGGTCGCAATAAGAAAAATTTGACTCTGTACGGCACAGGACAAAGTTGTTTATCCATTTCGTCCATTCTAACGACATATTTAGTCAATGGAATTTGAGAACCTGTATTAATGAATCTTGAAAGTCTGAAAGGATGAAGTAAATATTTTCGGGTCAATGCATTTCCCGCGCTTTTTGCAAAATTCTTCAAATGAAATAATTAGAGAGTCGTTATTTTAGTTTTATCATCGAAGCGAGAATTTGAAACTCTCTTAAAAATAAAGTTTTTTATTTTATTGTGGGTCTTATTGACCCAAGTGTGGTTTTTTTTAAATATCCTATAGAAGGCGCTACATACCGAGTCAAATGGCCACCTATCGGACTTTTCTTTTCCAGCCAATAACGCTAGCTCAGACTAACCATCGGTTGGTACATTGTCGCTTCGTTTATATCGCGCAACTTTTTTGTAACTTCTGTAGATTAATGGGAAAATGGGGAGGATGCAAATTACGAGGAAAATGCGAACGGGAAAAATTTGATCAGTGGGTTTTCCCAGTTCAGAAGATAAAATTTCTCATTGGAACAAAATCGTATCTCACTTTTTATCGTCGCTCGATAGATTGTTGCTCAAAGGGAAGAATTCGCTGGACCGGAAAAGAAATATAATCATTAATAGGCAAAAAAACTGCTTTACAAATCCAATCCTCAGAGCAAAATCTTAGAAGCGATAATAGCAAGTTGAAAGGTCATACGAGAGCTGATTAGGTCACCGATAATACTGAAGATATATATTGAAGATATAATCACGCAAAAAAGTCATGCGTACTCGAGTACTGCGTACAGGGTGTCCCGGCTGCGCTCGCTATCCTTGAAACTTCAGACACACGACTGTGCATTCCAAGGGAAACTTTTCCATACCATTTTTTCATTCATATCATTACTGTGGCAAGTTTTCGATCACGGAAGTTGACGACTTCGCACGTTAACGGGTATACCGCGAGAACGGTCACAGATACGGCAGAAATGCACAGGACATATTTTTTAGAGCGTGAAATTTGCAAGAAAAAACTTCTTGGCAATATTTTTCTATGTTCAGTAGTTTGGTCTTGAGGACGGTTCGAATGGCGGCTAGATTTCGGAACAGAACACAACTAACGTTTCGAGGCTTTCTTCGACGCTTAGAAAAAATGTGATGCTCTATAAAATTGATCCAACTTATTTCTGCTTCGTCTAGAACCGTTTTGACAGAATGCGCTATCCAAGTACTTGACCTTGACCTCAACTTGATTAAATATCGAGAACGGGACACCCGGTGCATTGGAACATCGCTATAGATTTGTGGAATCCGGGAGAGACAAGTTTCACCTCCATCGTTTTTGAGAATCTTTCGCTTCTGTCCGACTCGCATTCGTTCAGTCTTTTTAAACGAGGATCGCGTCAATGGTAATTCCGCGCTGCGAGGAGCTCGAATACGTCATCAGTGGCATTTTGCACGCGCGAAATTGCACGTAGAAATAAAACAAAACATCAAAAGCTGACTTGGCCTTTATATCAAGAAATTATGAGTACAAAGACGACCATTTTTTAAATCGTCCGTGTTTGTTTTTCATCGAAATACCAACGCGAGTGCCGAATCACTGACAGCAAGTTGAAGAAAGAAAGAAAAACATCGAAGATATTTTGCAAAAATGTTGGAAATTTGGAAAACATTATTTCTGACTTTTCTCCTAGCGGGAAATTTTGCATTTGGAAAATATTCACCTCCGCACGCGACGGTAGAACCGCTCTCACCGAAAGGGATCAGAATATCCGTGCCAGGTGAATTTATTTTTTTTTCTTCTTTTTCTTTTGTAATCCGTTCGGATAATTTTGGAACAATTATGAAATTTCCTATACAGACGAGGATGGCATTACTCTAGTTGCTTTTCACGTCAAGTTCAATGAAGATTTCGACGCCCTCGAGGCAGGAACTATAGCCAGAGATGTTGTTAGAATGCGTAATGGTCGATGGACTTACCAGGATCGTACGACGAGGCTACGTATTGGAGATATCGTCTATTACTGGGTTCACGTTGTCTACGATGGCCTCGGATATAATCTTCTAGACCAGCAGCACCGAGTCACTGGTTCGCTTCTATTATACTGAATTATTATTTATCTTGAATGGCAATAATAAAAAAAACGATGACATTGTAAAAAATTCGACGCATTAAGATGATTCGGAAAGTGAACGGTCATTATTAAACAGATTGCAATTTATTTTGAATAGTTGATGCTTCCAAGTCTGGACTTGAAAAAAAAAACGAATTTTGGAGAAAAAATTTCATTGTCAATCTCGTTTTTCTCCAGTGGTCGATATATTTTTATCAAAAAATGGAGGAACATTGACATTTCGTCAAGTTGAACTTTTTTTTCCAAATAATCGATTCGGAAAATCCACATTGTTCATGATTTTCAAAAAACGAGTAATTCAGATTTTTTAGAAATACGTCGCATCGAGACTTGTTAATAAAATATCAAAACAAATGAATATATTCATGCTTATCGTGTGCTTCAGAATTTTTCAGTGTCGAGGACGGTGCAAAAGTGCATCCTGTTCCACGAAACGACCCTCCGGAGAATACAGGCGATAAACCATGTGCGCCAACAGAGACCCAACTCGTTGATCCCTTAACTGGAGCACGAAAAAACATTTGTTCGCGCCAAGTTTTGCTCGACGAACAATTTGACTATTTGAATCAATCGATTTGGAGCCACGTTGAAAGATTCACCAGCTCACCGGTTGAGTAGCTTCTATCGATTAAATAGACTGCTGGTCAAAAATCAAGAGAACATGGAGATTCAATGAATTTTGCAACTTTTAAATGGGCCTGTCGGGACAAGTAGAAAAAAAAACATTTCCAAGCATGGAGTTTCTAGTTTAGGAAATTCGTGAAATTTATTTGGTCCTTCAATTTTTTTTAGCGGACTATTGTAATATCACGAGTTTCATGAGTATATGAATTTATAGGCTCAAATGATTTTCTGTTCATCGAGTTATTCATCTGGGCAATGAATTGATTATTTGGAATTTAAATTTATTGTGTATCGTTGGAATTATTCATTTGTCCACTCGATCGTATTAATTTATCATTCCAAATTTGTTTTGCTGCAGATAACCCTCCGTAGACACACATGGGTCTGGGGTATCCAGTCCATTCAGTGAATAGCGTCAATTCCTCATTTTTCATATTCATTACCATTAAATAACAATAGTAAAAAATGATTTTTTCAATTACCTAGTGCAGGCTCTTTTTGCATAGATCCAAAACTACTTTTCCAAATTTTTTCCGATTTTTTAGCCGAGTCTAAGTGAAGTTTGAAAATGGTAGGACACCCGAGACCCATGTGTGTCTTTAGAGGTGCGGTTACTGCAGTGTGTCTACCGAGGGTTAATTATGTTCGTAACTCGATAAGTTTGGACCATAAAAATTCTCATCCGATGTTTTTTTCTTATTCATCAGGATTACGCCTTCGTGGTTTATCGAAATAACGAACGAAATGTTAAATGTGTGGATGGAAACCTTGAAATTACTCCGACGCTTGTGCAAAATGAATTCGACGTCGATTTCATTCGCCATGGAAACTTGACACTGCAGAAGTAATTATAACAAATATTGTTTGTTTATTTGGAGCGTTGACGTCGAAGGGAAACTTAATTGTTGGTAATGAAAATCCAGATGTACGGAGGAAGGGAGAAGCGGTGATTGCCAACGGGAAGGACGTGGACCTTACATTTTGCCCCCAGTTTTTTCTGGCCAAGTAACAACGAAAAAAAGTTTGGCTTTTCTGTATGGTAAAATAGAGATTCGTGCCAAATTGCCTCGTGGCGATTGGATTTATCCTCGTGAGTACGAAATGATCCAAAATAATACCGACGTCCTTATCCAAAAAATTCATTTTTCAACACTGTTGCGGATTGAGCCATTGCGTTTGGAAATGGCCAGAGATAGAGCAAAAATGTATAGGACCAATTTCGTAGAGCACAAAATTTCCTAAAAAAAAGTATTCTACAGTTTCTTGTTAATCTCTGATCGTTTAGTCCTGGGCGTGCTCCCAACTCTTGAGCCTGCTCCCAGGCCCAAAGTACTACCGACAGAACAAAGTCATAAGGACCTTTTCGATGGCAAATTTTCCGCTCGACAAAATTGGTCCCATACATTTTTCCTCTATCTCTGACCCTTCACACAATAAACGGCATGCACGATCCAAGGCCTCGAAATTTCATCAATAAATTCGGCAAAAAAAAACTTTATTTCGTTCAGTGATAAGTCTCGAAGCCGTGGGAGAATCCTCGGACCAAAACAAAGCGTCAACCTATCCACAATTGAGAATTGCATCTTCCAATGGGAATCCGATGCTCCTGGGTGGTGGACTATCAATCGGAAAGGATTTCGGTGGGCGAGTCCTTTGCGCCGGGCCGATCGAGACAACGAAATCAAGAGGCGACGTTACTGGAAAAACATCGAGCCTGCCAAGGAGATATTCCAGCGAATTGTGGTCCGATGACTATCATGTTTACGAGCTTGAATGGGGACGAGAGAAAATTCGAAGCCGGGTGGACGGTCTGGAGTACGGTTCCGTCGACACGAAATCACCATTCACCAAACCGGTTAGCGATCCCATTGTCAATTTTCTCCATTTTCCTCTCGATCTAATAATTCATTCGCTTTCTCGCTAAATTTTATCATCAACTATTTCCAAACAGTTCTTTCTGACGTTGGGCGTTGCGGTTGGTGGTCACGACGAGTTCCCAGACTCCTCTACGAGTGATGGATACTCCAAACCCTGGCGAAACGTTGGCGCCCAGGTAATTAACAGTCAAAATATTATCGACGATAACTCAATCGTTTATATCAATGAAATTAATTATTTTTAATGCAACTCTTCTCGTTTGATATGAAAAATTGATTTCTCTCGGCCTTGAGGGCTAAGCGGTCACCCAACCAAGTAAAAATTAACAATTGAGTTTAATTTCAATTGATTCTCAATTATTGTAATATTTTGTTTGTTTTTTTTCTGTTGTAGGCACTTTTTGATTTTTTTAACGCGACCGATCTTTGGTCGAGGACTTGGAACGACGATTCGACAGCTCTAAAAATTGATTACGTCAGAATTTCCGCTCTTTGAAGTAACGAAACCGCCCATTGTGTAATGTCAAATTTTCGAGAAAAAAAAAGCCTACGATCTAGCCTGCTGGTGTATGTGCCTACGAGTTTTCTTTTTTTTACCCTATTTAATAAAAAAGAGAGGTCGTGGACAAACGAGGAAAAAAAAAGGTAGTGCGAGTATGAAAAAAAAGCGAGAGTCCCGAAGCCTCGAGTTGTTTTTACTTTCACTCGGATCTTGGGAGCGTGTGGACGCGTGTTTCGAACTCACCGTTATTTCGTCTCCTTCTTTTAAAATAAAAATACTGAGAATTAAAAAATTGAAAAAATCATGATCCGCAAATTCTTTACGTTGGTAAGATGCACTTTTTCGCTCAATCATTTTTTTCGACATTTCATTATTGTTGATTATACATTTTTGCATTGATTTGTTAACTGACTTTGGTTTCCGATAGAAATTTCAATAAATGGATCGAAATAATTTTCAATTTGTTCGTTTTTTTATTTTCCATTATCTCAGGCGATCGTTGTCGTGAGTCTGGTCAACGAATCTTCATCGAACGCGATCTTCACTCTCGTTCACGATGTTTTGCAAAATAATATTGCCGGCATTCCCACTATTCATCAGGTGAGGCATTATTTGTTTTTTTTTTTTTTNTTTTTTTTTTTTTTTTTGTTATCAAGAAAAATAAAATCGTGTCAACCATCGATTTATTGGGTCAATCTTTTTTGCAGTAAACTGTTAATATTTTATCGCGACGAATGGATTTTTTGACGAAAATGAATAATAAATGCCAAAACATTCGTTACGTGCCAAACGATCGGGGAAAAAAATTTTTTGGGTCAAAACGACCCAGTGTATACGCGAAGGGTAAATTTACCCAAACGATAAAAAAGACGCTAGTCTTTTCATGGAATTCTCCTTTTAATTTCCAATTCGCCTCTAGAGAAAATTTTATTACATCAAATTATTGGATAAAAAGTTGCAGAAAATTGTTGGGGTCAAGGGGACCCAGTATACATTTGAAAGGATAAATATCTATTGGAATTTGTAATCATTGGATTGTTTTTTTGGATTATTATTGCATTTTATTTATCCACTCGTTCGTTCCACGATTCATCGAGTTACTCATCATGAAACGATTCATCAATTTTTTAATTGAATTATTTCCTCATGTTATTTTGTTATTTATAATTAAAATGTACAATTTTAATTGTAATTGCTGTCTCAGGCAACAGAATGGGATTTCCATCCGGAAGAAGGTTTAAAACGACGTGCACGATTCGAATCTCTGAATGGAGAATATGGGCAGGAGCTCATTGATCGTTTGGGAATGGGTATGGGGTTCAAAGGACAATGGGGCGTTAAAGTGTCGAACGAGGCGAAACCGGATCTACGATACGTTTGATCAACTTTTTCCTCAGGTCTTTGATTGTTTTTTTTTTAATTTCCTCAAATTTGAAAGTCGTTGTATTTTTGTTGTTACGTTCGTGTGCCAATTGTTGATTTTAAATAAATAAAAAATGAAGTCTCTGTTGTTCGAAATAAACGAAAAATTCGATTCTCACGAGAACGATGAAAATGTGTGAAGAGTAAATAAATTCTGTGTGACGTATTTTCGTTTTATTTTTTCTTGTCGACGAGGAGGGGATCAGAGAGCCGAACGACGACGAGAACGAAGAGAGCCACTTCCATCGTTCACGATCGTAGTTCGTCGTTGACTTTCACCTGTCCTCTCCTTTTGCCTCCTTTCGAGTACACATTGGTCACTAAGAATCGAGCCTCTTGACGTTAAACTTTATTTTCTCGAGATTTTGTTTCAATAATTGTTAAAACTGTGGAATAACCAAGTGAATCGTTACTTCTCGCATCGAGTTATCAATCGATAATTGCATAAAAGTGCATTTTCAGGATAACGATGGCAAAAACTTTCTTCGTGAGTATTTTAAATAAACCACCGAGTTTTTACGTCAAATTTTATTCCATTAAACATTTTCCACACAAAAACAAAAAGTTTTTCAAATTCCGGTTCAATTCTCGACTGGAAATGGTGGCTGGTAAATTTTGCATTAAAAAATATCGAAATGAAAAAAAATGTGTGATTCCAGTACGCGTTGGCGATCGCCTCGATTTTTTTCGCGTTCTTGATCCAAGAGTACGAGTCAACGATCGCTGAGCCCAAGGCTCCAAATTTTCAATATTTCGAAAGGTAAGAAACCACTTGACCGAATAATGTTTATTAAAAAAAAAATCATCTCTTCGTCAATAAATCACTCGGAAAAAAAAATGCAACTAATTGTTGGATATTCAGTTTTGAAAAATCGTCGATGTTTTTTTTTTCCTACAGACCGAAATATCGATATCCATATTACGATGAAAATGGACGAGGAAGGCTTCTCTATGGTTATGGGGGTCCGGAGCTGTATCAGTACAAAACGTACAGTCCTCTAGAAGGAATTCACTGAATTGGAATGTCAGTGACGTTCGAGAGACGTCAGTTAATTTATTAAAAATAATGGAAAAAATATTATTAATGTCTGTAAAAAATAAAAACGTCGGAAAAATCGTTCTGGACGCAGACCCAAAAATACGATGTCTATGGTTGTTATTGTTGTTGACAAATAAATAATAAATTGACAAAACTTGTCAGCATTGATTTCACTTTATTATGCAATGAGTTTGAACAAAAATTTCAAACAAAAGTCGCACAAAGTTACATCGGATAAATAATTGAGGTAAATATTATGTCGCGTTGGTCGAAAGGAACTAAAAAGTTGGAAAATAATGAAAATGGCACTTGCTGCTTTAGCTGCTGCTTTGAAATATTGAAAAACATTTATTTCATAAAAATCCAAATGTTTTCAACGCGATTAAGTGTCTTACAATTATCTTTTTATTTTATTGCTCCTTTACATTGAATATTACGATTCATCTTACAAAATAATGAATTTAAATATTCAACTAAATGCTCGTCCATTTTTAATTGGTAAATGCAGTGAGATGCCCAAACTTGTGATAAATGCGAGTGATGCCATTTGAGGGTTTTCCATTATTTCTTTTTTTTTTCTTCATTTTTTTTTTGTAAGTACGTACAACAAACTTTTCGTTACCGGGACAAAGAAAATACACGAATTTTTGTGTTTTCTATTACATAAACAAAATTATAAGCAACAAAATTTCCTAAAACGCAGTAATCGTTTGTGCAATTAAGAAAAATTTAGCCTCCATTTTCCAAGTCAATTATTTCAGTCGATCGACATTTCTCTATTGATTGATTAACTTTTTTTTTCAATCTTTCTAAAGAATATGGAGGAAAAGTTAAAACTCATTATCCATTGATCGATCATTTATTGGAAAATAATTCTTGTCTTCTTTCCTTGTCGATGAATCTTCCGAAACATGACACGAACAGTCATTCTGCGGGAGGATTTCAACCGACAACTTTGGAATGCAATAAATAATTGCAAAAAAAAGCAAAGGAACACTTTTCACGCCTTCAATTTTGAATTTTTTTTTTTTTCAACTAATTTTTTATATGCAAGGAAAGAAAATTAACAAAAACTTCCTTTTACCTTGGCAAATAGTTTTTGAACATTTTCTGTTGTTGCATCTTCAAAATAAATTGGAAAAAAAAAATTAGAAATTGAATGATTGCTACGGACGTGTTTTTTGTTAATTTTTCCTCAACTTTTTCTTCATTTTTAATAAAAATGTTGGTTAAGGTTCCCAAACGCAAGAATTCTGATGGACTGAAATGTTTCAAAACTCGAATCCGTGAATTGGGAGAAAATTGATAAAAATAATTGGACAGAAGTTAAAAACGGAATGTACAAGAGAAAGCGTTTCACAGGTTTATAAATATTGCACTAGCCGATTTCTTGTTGTTTGATAATCGATATTTATAGGTTACAAACATCATTCGTTCTTTGCTTCGCTTTAAAAACCGTATTTCATTTATTATTTTATATTTAATATTTATCACAACTATTGCGATTGAAAAGAGTGATGCGATGTGCGTTCCCGAAACGAAACAATGATTTATCGAATCTCGCAACGAGAGGGAGAGAGAGGTGGATGAGAGAAAAAATGACTAAGCGAGACTACGAGTGCGAGAAATTTTAGTCGCGTCCTGTTTCCCCTCATTCTCAACGATCTCGATGAGGGAAAAAACGGGCTTTGAAAAATATCGACAATCATGTGCAAAACGCTGTGCCATAAATACGTGTCGAATTTCATGTTTTTTTTTTGTTTTTTTTTTTTATTTTTTTTGAAATTGTGAACTTGAGATATTTAACGATGAGTGGAGAGGAAAGGAGAGGAAGGGCAAGAGTCAAATTCACAAGAAAAAAACAAGCGTGACCCTGACCCTCAAATATTTACGATGTACACATAATTTTTCAACATTCACTTTCTTCTTCTTCTTCTTTTTTTTTTCATTTTTCAATTTTTCCCTTTTTCGTCGATGCGATTGATGATGACGACGTCAAATGAACGTAAATTAATTCTGCCGAGCGAGATTCTCACGAAAGCATTCGGAAAAGAAAAATCAAAGAGAATTTAAAAAAAATCAGTCAAAAATTAGTTCCACTCCGAATTTGGTGGCTGAGAATTTAGTCCCAGAGTTAAAAAAAACAATAAAAAAAACTTAAGTCATCGCCGAGACGCTGGAAACGTCGAAATGGAATGAAACGTTTGTTTTTTCGTCAAAAATCGTCGGATCGAGTAGCACCAATTTTCCAAAAATTCGCAAAATCTAAAAAAACAACCGAAAATTGAACTTAATAAAAAAAAAATTAAAAAAAAACAAATACGGGATTTTGACGAATTTTTGGAAATTTTTAAAATTCACCGACTACCCAAATTTGAAAAAACACTTTCGTGAGAAGCAAAACTCGGGAAAATTGAATTTACTCTACTGAGATTCGTGTGGAGGAAAAAAACGACAAGAAAAATGAGAAAAAATAATGAAAAATTAAAGAGAGACGACGATTCACAATGGAAAAATGTTCAACGCTTGAATCGACTAACGACTTTAACAACTACGAGTGTATAATGATTATTTATTCATTTTTTAAACCCGTAGCCACCACCACATGCGTGCAAATTTGTACCCACGAAAACTTCAGGCGGCAAGAACTTTTGTCTGCGTAGGGCAGCGGCTTTTCTCATAATAATTCCGGATTATTTTTTTCCTCAAAATATGACTCGTTATCTTCTATTCCGCGCAAATTAAAAGTCGATACCTTAATCAGTATCGAAATGGCGTTAAAACGAAAACAAACAGATTTTCAAATTTTCTTTTATGAATTTGACAATTTTTTCGTGAAAAATATCGGATTTTTACATTTTTCAATAGATGCAATCGATAGCCCAGAATTCGCTACCCCTAAAAAGTACCCCACGAGATTTCAATCCGTACGAATGTCGATGAGACAGAACGTTTTGAAAACTCCAAGTGCAAATTTGCAAAATTGGTGTCTACGGATTAAAATGCCTCAACTTCCGGTTTGTAAAATTCTAATTTGACGAATGTAGCAGTACAAAGAGTGTAACACCGTAGCAAAAAATGTAATATTTATTAAATATCATTCGAAAACGTTGAATATTTGATGTGGCTGTTAAAAAAATGGAATTTGATTGAAATTAAACGACAGACGGTTGAAAAAAAAGTGAAAGGTAATGAAAGCAAAGGAATGAAGGAAAAAGTACGAACCATTGATTGGAGAGAAAATGTCTCTTGTCTTGTTTTTAGTTAGTTAAGATTAAGCTTTTGTATCTTGTTTCAATTCTCTCGCATCGTTTGTTCTGAGATTGTTTATTGATTTTTCAGGTTGTCGGAGATGGTCGTTGTGTTGAAGTTTCGTCGTGGTCGTCGAGGTCGTTGTCATCGTGTATCGAAGACTTCGCAGGACGGGAAAAGGCCGAGGAGAGTTTTGTCTTTGTATTTTTTTTTGTTTGTTATGTTTCTCGTCAAGTTTGAATATTTCGTTTGTTGATAATATTTGCAGAGAGGATGACAGAGACGTTCGCAATGCGAGGGTCTCGCAGACCCGATAGAATCCGCCACGAAAATCACGTTTTCTCGTCCGAAATAGATTTTTTTTCGTCACGTTTGCTTTTCTTTTTCTTTTCTTTCGCTTTCGCCTTCGTAGTCCATCGTTTTTCTTTAATTTTCTTTTATTCTCTTTTTTGATTCTCTTACTTGGTTAACTTGGCCGAGTTTCTCGGTGTCGAGACGGAGCACTTTCTGCCCTCTGTGGGAAACGTTACGTGTCGCTCATTTCACCCTCCCAAATACTTTCTATCAATTTTTCCTTTTTCTTTTTTCATTTTATATTTCAACAGCCTTTTTAGTGATTGAATTTTCATCGATTTTTCCGACGATCCTTCTTTTTTGCCTCATTCTCTCAATTTTTTTCTTTTTTTTTTTCTTTTTTTTTCCACCATTCGTTTACATTGACAGAAATTGCAACGAAACGGTGCAACTTTTGCAGCGAATAAAGTAGCGAAAAAATGAACCAACGAAACTCTGGAAGGGTCGAGCGAGTGAGGAAAAAAGAAGGAAGGAAGGATCGCTCGTTTGAACGATCGTTCTCAGTGTTTTTGTTTGTTTTGTTTCTTTTTTTTTTAACAACTTTCCCATTCCAATTTCCATTGCTGTTCTTTATCTTTTTGTTCACTCCTTACGAGTCTTTTTAGTCCTTTCCACGACGGTATTTAACTGTCATACAAAATCCAACTCAGACTTACTATAATACCTGGCACTGCTCTTTCGCCTCTCCCATTGACGCTCCAAAAATTTCTTCGCTTCGCTTATGACGAAGACGCTCGATGTGAGCGCCACCAAAAATACAATATCTGCAAAAAAAAAAAAAAATAATTCTGTTATTTGTAAATTTCCAAGTGAACGAGCGTTGGGAATTATTGTTCGTTGTATTGTTTTTTTCTTAACCTCTAGCAGTGAGAGCCTCGGTCTGGAAAACTCGTTGTAGCGGAGGAAAATAAATGACGAGCATTTGGCCAACGACCGAGAGAGAAACGGCAACGAGGAACATTTTGTTGCTCAACAAGCCGATCGTGAATATCGATTTAGTCTGAAAAGTTTAAAATCAACGTCTGAAAATTCTTCGAAATATGAAAAAAAAAATAAAAAATTGATTAAAGCGTTTCGGCACTTTGGATCGGTCGATTCAAAATTTCGTCAATTTCCCATCCCATAGCGTTTTCGTAATATATAAGTATAGATTCCGGTCAGAAGGATTTTGCTTTGATGCTGAATTACTCGGTAACTAGACGGATGAAAAATTTGAAAAAAAAATGGTTTTTTCGCACCGGATGTTGAAGAACGTAATCACCAAATTTGATGAATTTTTAAATATTTAAATTTTGGTACCGAAACTCGTTAATTTCGTGAATTATCGATTTACCTGTGACCGACAACTCAGAGCATTGAACATGTCGAAGAAAACGAAGCAGGTGAAGGTCATTGTCGTGTCCCGGGCGGTGATGCCATCGGAAGTCATCTGGAAAAAAAATATTTTGTTTACAACGAAGCGAAGACGCGAGAGAGATTCGAGGAGGAAAACTCTAGAAAGGGAAAAAGAAAATGATCGATAAAGTAATTTGGACGAACGAGAGCCCGACGCTAAGCTCCAGGCTCGAATGATGATTTTTCGTTTGTTTTTTGTTAGTCGAATGCAAAGAAGAAAAGACATACTTCACGATTGTAAACCCAAAGCGTTCCAAGAATAATAATAATAGCGGACATGATAACGTTAACGACGAGGCTGCGAGTGATCATGGGCTCCTTGGTGTCGCGTGGTTTTTGATTGAGAACGTCTTTGTCGACGGGTTCGACGCCCAAGCTTTGAGCAGGTGGTCCATCCATGATGATATTGATCCACAAAATTTGCATAGCGTTCAAAGGATTGGGGATTCCCATGAGAGTGGCCAACGCGATTAGCGAGAGCGCAGCGATGCTCGTCGACAGTTGAAATTTCACGAAATTTCTAATGTTGTGAAATATTCCTTTGCCTTCTTCGATGGCCGAACTGAAAATCCCAAGTCCACAAAAATCAACAAAAGCGAAAAAAAAAACTTTTTTTTTATTTTTTCAATTTTTTTTAAATTTTTTCATTTTTGCACGATCGAAATAATTTTTTTTTTTTTTTAAAGCGAGAAAGAAAATTCTCACATGATTGTTTTGAAATCATCGTCGACGAGAATCATGTCGGCTGCCTCTTTGCAAACGTCGGTACCATTTTTCCCCATAGCGATACCAATATCGGCTTTTTTAAGGGCGACCCCATCGTTGACACCGTCTCCGGTCATTCCAACGATGTGTCCGTTCCTCTGGAGCGCTTTGACGATGCACAATTTGTGCTTCGGTGTGACGCGATAAAAAACGCTCACGTTTTCGATCGCCTGTTCGAGCTGGCTTTCGGACATGAGATCCATTTCGTCGCCGGACAAAAGATTCATGTGAATCGTGTCGAGGCCGATCATGCTGGCTGCGCAAACGAGAAACAACTTATTTTTTTTTTTTTTGCCAAAATTCCGACTTTCCGTCCACGAAAATCTTTTCATATCAATAATGATTAACGAATTTGAAACAAATAATGGTAACCGCTCGAGTACACACTGGGTCATTTTGACCCCAAAAATATTCAGTCACCAATTCTTTGGAATTCAATGACAACGAACATTTTGGCATTTCATTTTAAACGAAAAATGCATATTCACCGAAATGCAATGATTTTAAAATAGCCTTGGGTCCGATTGACCCAGTGTGTACTCGAAGATTTAAAAAAAAAAAAAACTCGATCGAAATGTTTTTTTTTTGTTAATTTTTGTTAATTTTGACTTTTCAGCTTTTGAGATAGAGAGCAAAATTGAACCTATTGAGCCAGCGGTGTCTTTGGCGTCCCCCGTCACCATTTTGACCTTGACGCCGCTATTGACAAGAGTGGTAATTGCCTCGCGAACTCCTTCCCTCGGAGGATCGCAAATACCAACGAGACCCATGTAAATTAAATCCTGAAGCGATGTTCCTCTCGCCAGTCCCAAAACTGTAAGAAACGCGAATGCTTTAATATCGAAAAATCGCGAATAAAAATATTTGCAAATTTAAATTTTCAGTGTTTTTTGGATTTGCATTTTTTTTAACATTATTTCGACAAGTTTTCTAGGACGCAAAGAGCATGTACAGACTTATAAACAATATTTGACAAAATTTGCAGAAATTATAGCGGTTGGACGATTTTTCAAAAGTCTCAGATTTTAGTAAAATTCGAAAATCCATAAAATTCAAACGGTTCAACCGATATTTCCCAAATTCAATACCCAACCTCCCCATTATCATAATCTATTTATTAAAAAAAAATTATTAACAAATCTTTGCATTTCCGCAAGTTCGAGCGTCGACAGAATTTTTTTGAAAATTTAAAAATGCCGTACAGTTCACATTTTTCTAGCAATCTAAATCAAATTATCAGAGAATGAAGAGCTTGTGTAGATCAACGTCTGTGCGAAACGGGAGCCCTGTAGCTCAAACCGTTCTCGAGTTATAAATTTTACAGTGGCGCACCATTTTGAGCACGTTGACATTGAAAACTGGAGAAATAAAAATGTTCACAAATAGCTTGCTCTGTGAGGAAGCAAAAACGTTGATTTCGTTATATTTTGGTGAGTAGTAAAAATGTTTGCTCGTTGAAAATACCTCTCAATCCTTGTTGCCCGATATCGTGAGCCTCGGCCAAAAACTCTTCGTCCTTTTTCTGATTCAGTGGATACAATTGGCCATTGGCTGAATATTTGGTACACTGGGGTAGAATTTTCTCGAGTGCTCCTTTGGCGAAATAAATTTCTTCCCTGTTCTGAAACGGAGGACGAAAAAATCCGAAAATACAAATTTTTTGTTTTGTTACGGAAAAAAAAAACAATAAAATTTTTCTGTTTCTACTGTTTTGTTTTTTTTTTTCTACCTCCGAATATTTCGGTGTACATTTGACTGCCATCATTTTCTGCTCCGAAGAGAAAGGATATTCCTGAAGTCTCAAATATTTCTCGGCGACTCCGTACATTCCATTTTTCATGGCGACAGCGACGAGGGCGCCTTCGGTCGGTTGTCCGAGCAGTGTGTCATTTTGGATTATAGCGTTGTTACAGACGCAACCAACCTGATTGACATTCGAGTTTCTCGCATAAATATCTATTGACCAATTGCATCAATGCCTTGCCAATTCGTCATAAACCCTTTAAGGTGATCTAGCAGTCGCGTGAGTGCGAGAGAGATAACCAAAAAGCAGATACACGGTTTTCTAAGAGACCCTTCATATTTGGAGAAAAAAAAAAGTTACACCTTCTTCTCTGGTGAAAGGGGAACAACGTGTAACTGATATTTTTCCTGAAATATTCCATCTCTCGTAATAAACCGTGTAGCAGGATTTTTACCGACCGAACAAGTGATAGAGCGTCTCTAGGAGGTTGGCTACACCCAACAATGTTTCCATGTTAAGAGCATAAGAAAAATCGAAATGATTAGAATTCAAGGAAATTTGGTGACTAGATTCTTTAGTATTAAATGTGAACATACAAATTCTTTCAGATTTTTCTTCTACATAGTTTTCGAATAATTCAACACTACAGTTAACCTGCATAAGCATAGGATTCAGATATATATATAGATATATATTTTGCATATTGTAAAAGCTCCAATTATTCGACAACTATGTAGACGAAAAATTTGAAAAAAATTCCGTCACCTTATTTGATCCGAAAAAATATAAAAAATATGACTAAATTTTATTAAATTCTTATCATATGGTCGTGTGTAGTCAATCTTCTTAAGTGAACACCTGGTACAAGTGCACACTGGGTCAATTTGACCCAAGGCGTTTTTCAAACCGTTTTATTTCGATAAATATGAATTTTTTTTTTTTTTTTGAAGCATATAATCCATATTTGATGGGCGTAAATGAATTTTTTGACGAAAACGAAAATGCCAAAATATTCGGTGTCATCGAATGCGAAGGAATCGGCGAAAAAAAAATTTTCGGGGTCTATATGACCCAGTGTGTACTCGAGCGTAAATTTCACTCACCCGATGAAAAAAACGCTTTCCATTTAATTAAATGGAATTAAATGGATGTTTTTATTATCAATTTCTCCCACGTGCACTTTTTATTGTGTTGATTTGATAATGATAAAAATTTTACCTCCAACAATTGATTGATCGCTCCTTGGGCTAGCTCAGGGTTGTCAGATTTACGAATTCGCACTTGTCCACGGTCGTTGTAACCGGTGCCGGTGACGTCGGCCACGTAACCCTCCGGTGTAACGAGAATCGTTGCGGTCATCTCGTTCTTTGTTATTGTGCCCGTTTTGTCGGAACAGATTACGTTGACGCAGCCTAAACGTAGAAAAAAAAAGAAAAGATAAACAAACAGATTTCGAAAAATGCGATTTTTTTCATGATTTTGGAAATTTTCGGCGGAGGAATGAAATAATTTGATTAATCACCCAGAGTCTCAACCGTTGGGAGCTTCTTGACGATTGCGTTTCTCTTGGCCATTCGCATCACTCCCAGAGCGAGGGTGACCGTCACCACGATTGGCAGACCTTCCGGTATCGCAGCGACTGCCAAACTCACGCCAATCGTTAACATCTCCAAAAGTGCTTTGCCTTGAATCCATCCGAGCAGCATGATAACTCCGATTATGCAAAACGAGTAGAAAGAGAGTTGAGCACCGAGAATACTCATGCTTCTTTGCAGCGGGGTTTTGGGCGCTTCCTCGGCTTGCATCATGGCAAAAACTTCTCCAAATTCGCTCTTTTCTCCGGTGTTTATAACGATTCCCTGCAGACGAGAAAAAGCAAAGGCTTGCATCGACGTTTCTCATTTTTATCGACTCGTCGTGAATTTTATGATTCTCAAGTTCCCAACGTTGGGTCTCAATGAAAAATCTGTTTTTCTATCAATTGTTTGTTCAATTTCAACAGCCACAACAATTTTCGTTACGATTTTCTCTTTAGACCCTAAAAAAATATCGTTTTATTGTCCTGACGAAATATTCATTGAGAATCTTGAGATTTGCCCAAGAAATAAGGGAATTTCGTTACGTTCCAACGATGGAAACATCGTTGAATTTTTTTCAACACGATTGCGCTAAAAATTGCTTTCTTTTCATCGAAATACACAAAAATGAATAATTTCTTCGAGTACTTTGCCATTTCCGCATCGTACGAGCGTCCCCATGAATGCAATATTTTTTTTAGACGTGTGACCGTTGCTCTTGAGAAGCGGAGCTGTAGTTTTCATGGCAGGCTCCGTCTCGCCGGTGAAGCTGCTCTCGTCGATAGCCAAATCAATGGCTTCGTGTATTCTCACATCGGCAGGCACACGGTCACCGATATTCAAGTATACCACGTCTCCGGGCACCAAATTCCGAGCACGAAACGATTCGACTCTCCCTTCACGGAGACTGAATGAAATTAAACAAAAAAAAAAAGAGTTAAACAATTGATTAATTCGGTGACTCATTAGTTCGGTTTTATGGGAAGCAACATTTTTCGAACATTACCAATGGCAAGTCGGCGGCACTAATTTGTTCAATTCCTCGAGAGATTTTTCGGATCGATATTCCTGAACAAATGCGACTGTCACGACGATGATTATTGCCTGGGGAAAACAAATAAAACGTTTTTTAACCGAACCGAGCGAGTTTCGACTTTTCTCTCCAGAAAAGAGACTTTGGTAAATATTTACGAAAGTTCCTTTTGCGAAAAATGGTCCCAAATTTTTTTTTACAGATAAATAAATTGTAAAATTACTAAAAAGTGAAATTACTTTTGTGAATATTCCCCAAATGTGTTGTTATGGGGAAAAAATTATGGTAAATATTCACAACAAGCCCTTTTGCGAAAAGTGGCCCCAAATGTTTTAAATAAATTGTAAAATTACTAAAAACTGAAATGACTTTTGTGAATATTTCCTAAATCTATTATTATGGAAAAAATTATGGTAAATATTCAAAACAGGGCCGTTTGCGAAAAGTGGCCCCAAATGTTTCAAATAAATTGTAAAATTACCAAAAACTGAAATGACTTTTGTGAATATTTCCTGAATCTATTATTATGGAAAAAATTATGGTAAATATTCAAAACAGGGCCGTTTGCGAAAAGTGGCCCCAAATGTTTCAAATAAATTGTAAAATTACTAAAAACTGAAATGACTTTTGTGAATATTTCCCAAATCTATTACTGTGGAAAAAATTATGGTAAATATTCAAAACAGGGCCGTTTACGAAAAGTGGTCCCAAATGTTTTAAATAAATTGTAAAATTACTAAAAACTGAAATGACTTTTGTGAATATTTCCTGAATCTATTATTATGGAAAAAATTATGGTAAATATTCAAAACAGGGCCGTTTGCGAAAAGTGGTCCCAAATGTTTTAAATAAATTGTAAAATTACTAAAAAGTGAAATGACTTTTGTGAATATTTCCGAAATCTATTATTATGGAAAAAATACAATGTACAATTATAATTTCGCATTTATCGCAAAAGCACCTTTTGTAAATATTTGCCGAGACTTTTTATCTCTTTCCCGTATACGTACCACGGTTATGCTGACTGCGTCGTCGAATTGTTTCATGCAAACACTAACAAATGCAGAACCGAGCAGCATCAGTATCAGAGGATTTTTAAACTGCTCGACATATTTTTTCCACGTGGGTTCTTCGTCCTTGACGGTCAGCTCGTTGTAACCGACGAGGGATCTCCTCTGCTCAGCCTCCGGCCAACTCAAGCCAGTCTTTGGATCTACGTGGAGACGAGCAGCCACCTCCTCCGCGCCGAGGCTGGCCGACACAGAAGTTGTCAACCACATCTCCGCTTCCTCCTTCTTTTCCTGCAAATTCCTCCTCCTCCTTTATTTCATTCCCAACGTTGCTCCCTTTTCCAGATTCAATTTCAACTCAAAATTGCTCCATGAAAAATACCATCAATTTCCCATCCCATAAAAATCGATGCAAAAAATAAAAACGTGCATTTTCTTTCAGAGTCGCCGCCACGACTAGAACAAAACGATTAAACAGTTCCAAGGGAGGGCAAACAGTTTTTTCTCAAAAGAAAATGGATCGAGCGCTGATCCGCGACGGAGTAAACGAGTCTAGCCTCCAAACTAAACTTTCCACAGCTCTGTGGATCAATGCCGAGAGGCCTATAAAGATCGAAGGTCAACATTCCAGTCTGGGAAGCAAGAAATCTAAGAAAACGTTGATTCTAAAATGTTGTGACCAAAACGAGGGACTAGGGAGGATAAAAAAGTGGAAAAGTATGAAAAGGAAGTGAAAAATAGTTGAGGCTTTGAGAAACAACGGAAATTCACTATTTTGAGATAAATCGAAATGTACCTTTTTCATTTAGATTGAAAAAATGGGTCGAAACTTCATTTCACCAAGTGAAATTTGTTCCGGGTCGATACGCGACGACCTTGAACTTGGAAAATATTTTCGTGGAAAAAAGCTTCGAAATGCGATCGTAATTGAAGGACGAACGAACTTGAAAATGGTTCAGGATTCAAAAAGATACATTTTTCTTCGTGAAAATGAAAAATATTTGCTATTTTCAAGTTATTTTTGCAAGTGCAGCAAATAGGAGAATGTTTAACCTCAAAATCGCGAGGTTCTCTAATCTAGTTCACAGCGCACACGAGCCATTGGCATTTGGGGAGGATTTTCGAGATGTTTCCAACTCTGACGTGTCGCGATCTACGAGATTGACAGCTGTGAAAACTAACAGCCTTTTCTTATAACGACAGCACTTTGCTATCTCTATTATTTGACATTTTTCGTGTTTTTTTTGCTCGTTTATTTTTTTGGAATAATAATATGTGTACCTGTCACTTTTGCACAGCGCGCAGTGTGCCACGCGGTTTGACCGTTTTACGTCAGAGGGCTTTTTCACGCGCGGCGAGGAAATTTGAATTTCGGGCATATATTGAAAATTTTCGACCGCCGTGTGCGAGCTGTTACGATCGTAAACAACTTTTTGGAAATCGGCGTGACGGGGACCATTTGCCATATCATACGAAGCTGTTGAAAATCGAGAATCATTTGGTGCCATTTCGGGGAAGCTATTTTTTTTCAACGCGCTGCGCCGCGACGAGTCACAAATAGTCGAGATAAAAAATTTTGCATATCGTTTTCCTCGGGCATATGATTGTCGTAAATAAATGATAATTTATTCACGAGTGTCGCGGTTTCAGTTGGTCATTTGTTGCTTTTCCTGGGCGCCTAACCGCAATGTAGTGTAATAATCTAATAATTCTTTGCGATTCAAAATGGCGAAGAAAATTTCGAATTCTCTGTTCAATAAAAATATATAAGTTATTGTGAAACTCGTCAGTGAAAAAAAAAGCCAGACCGTTACCCCGGTAACTCTTGCGAGCAACAAGAAACTGCGAGTCTCATATATTTTACCCAGAAATCCGAAAGAATACAGTAACGAAAGTACTGTGGTGAAGAAAAATCGATTTCCAAATAATCGGAATTTAGGGGATTCACATGCGCGAAAAGTACTACGAGTTCCGGCGCTGCCAACCGGATGTCGAGTTGCCAAAACAAAAAATTGAAAAATTTGGTTTCAACTAAAAACATCCGGATTGGTAAGCCTTGGTGTTCTGCAGCAACATCGAAGAAGAAACAACAGCTACCGCTTCCGGTTGTAAGCAAAAGGAAGGCTAAATTCCCAAAATCACGAAAACCCACACGGAAATAACGAAAATCTATTTTTTGCCAGAAAACGTCGAATTTTCTGTACTCCAGCAGAATTAATGAATTTTCAAATGAGCAAAGACCACGTGGTAGTTAAAATGTCAAACGTACGTGAACGCGACGAGGGTACGTTGCACTATCGTGAATTTTCTCGCGAACCTTCCTGCTCCGTACACGTTATCGCTCTTATTATTAACCCCTTCCCCCTCTCCCGTCCCTGTTCTATAACGTGCACCTTTACCCACACAGGGATATCTTCAATATTTCCCCCGTATAGTTGAGTATAGGTCGGTCGATATACTGCGCGAGGGTCACAAACTCAGCGACCCGAGTTTGTAAAAAAAAGCAGAAAAACAATAACTAAATAAAACATTGAACAAAAGCCACGTTCGCTGGTAAGAAGAAACGTTGAAAAAAAATATTGATTTCTTAGGTGCGAACACGTTAATACTGCGAAAAAATGTATCGAAGTGACATTTGTTTTATTATTCTCGTCCCAAAAATTATATTCACTGCACCCAAGTATTCGAAACTAAAAAACAACAACGGACACAACAAATCCTCAGAAGTCACGTTCCGGTTCCGGAAAAAGGAACCAAACAATAAGTCCGAAAATGGATAAATAAATATTCAAATTCGACGAGAAACGAGATTGCAGAAACGAGAGATTGAAAAAAAAATTCCAAATGATTTACAGACCGACAAAAAAAAAAACTCACCATCATAAAATCAAAAACCTTGTTCGAAAAGAGAAGAAATAAAAAGAAGAAAAATTAGCATCAATGGGATAATCGAATGGGGCTCGAAATAGGGAAATAATTGAGAAGAAAATAAATTTCGATACTCACATTAGGTGATTCCATGAATCCGGATCAAAAGTATCTTCGATTTTGTGCCAAAAATCCAAAAGAAGAAAAAAAAAGCTGCTTGGTGCAGAGCTTCTCGAAAATATTCTATCACACGTGTTCAGTACACATCGTTGCTGCAATAATTGATCGCATCAACTGCAATAACAATCAATTGTTTTGGAACGATTGGGAAAAGTAAATATTGTGACGACGAGAATGGAATAAAAAATAACAAGACTCGTTATCGAATGCTCTCGCGTTCCAAAGCTTTCGACGTCGATTGAGCGACTGACTGCCCGCAGCCCGCACACGACCGCTTCACTCCTAATCTGCTGACCCTCTCCCACCTACTTCTTGTTTTTACTCATCGCGCGCGACACGCAACAGAACAGCAGGTGAACTACTCGTCACTAAAACCGGCTACACAATGCTTTGCCAAATATTTTCCACGTACCTCGCGTTCAAGAGATTTTTTCATTTTTTTACTCACAAAATCAAAACAAACGAATAACTTTGTTAAAATTAGCAACAAGACGAAACAAGAAATAAAACGACACACACAAAAATTGACTAGTAAGCGACAAGACGCACAGGAATGTTCCGGCAAAATTAAATCAACAAAATGGAAAACAAAACAAACTAGTCGCCGAGAATCATTCGACGTCCATTTTTTTTTTTTAAATACTTATTTTTAAAAATTTGGCTGTATTTTGGAGGAAAAGGACGGAAATAAAATCGGCAGATAATTTTTCGCAGAAAAATATATATTTTACGATCTTGAAATCGAAAAATGTTGGGATAATTTTTTTTTTTCATAATTCACACGTGCTTGCTTGTTGGCAAGTAAAATATTGTCTTAAAATGATGAATGCGCCTCTTTGAAGAGTTTATTGTACTGGGAATGTCTCGTTATCGATTTAGGAAGATTTGTTTTTTATCTTTCAGTTTGAAACTCTTTTAAATCTCGTTTTTTCAAAATGGCAACATTCTCGTGCGTGATGTCGTTGGGATTTTTGTTACTCGGTCGCATCTCACACTGCTCTTTCGTTGGCAATTTTGAATTTTCATCCTTCTCCTTTATTTCTTCGTTTATTTCTGCTCCCTGAGCTTCGTGAGTTTCTCTTTTTTCTCTCTTTTCGTTATCTCGATGCTGGAGAATGTCGCGCCGAAGTGGCGAATTGTCGTCGAGCGTTTGGTTCTCGGAATAGGGCTTGAGACTTAGCTCGATGCTTGATATGTTTTTACTTTGTTCGCTCATTCGAAGAGCGATCGGTAAATCGATAGGATTAATCGCTTTTTCAACGGTCCTGCTGGACTTGGAAAAATTCGCCGGGATATTGTTTTGCGCATTTTTCCACTCGCCATTCGTTTCGTTCAACTTTTTCAAAGTCCAATTTGTTAGCGCATTTAAAATGGGGCCTCGTGACTCGTAGTCCACGATCTTTGGAGGCAACGGCGGAACTTCCGAGGCGAGCTTCGGAGCAGCTTTTTCTTCTGGTGGAGGAATTTTTACGATTTTCAACGATTTTTCGTCGTTCGGACGGATTATTTCTAGCGTCGGAGGTTCTTCGTGCCTCCGGAGAGCTTCGTCATTGGTTGGAGGAGGTTCCTCTTTAGGGGCCGGCAGTTCGACTAATTTTCCAATGTTTTTTTCGAGCGACTCTATTTTTTGATCAACTTTATTCTGCTCGTCGGCTAAGCGGTTTTTCACGAGCTCGAGCGCTTCGAGTTCGTGTTTCTGTTCCTTAATGTCCTTGAGAATTTCTTTCTGCTCTTGCATCATTTCCATTTGTTCTAATTTGTGTTTTTCTAAAGTCTGACGAAGTTTTTCGTGTCTGGCTTCGGCGGCCAAGGCGACTTCACCGGCGGCGGCTTCCAGTTCACTTTCTTCTTTCTTTATAGCGTCCGAGTCGATGAGATTCTCATTTTTCGATTCGGCCCCAACGGCCGAAGGTTTCTCCACCTCGTTTATTTCGTTTTTTGCGATTCCTTGGGAAGCCGGACTCGCTATGATTCCCGGGAGCTCGTTGGATCTTCCATCAGCTTCGTTGATGGACTTTGCTTCAATTTTTTCGGCTTTTGAGTCCAGCAGCTTTTGACCGATTACCGGAGGATGAGAAACAGCCTCCGCGAGTTTCGTATCCGTCGGAGATTTCTCCGTAACTATTTCCCGCTCAACTGGAATCGGTGGCTCGCGTCTGACGTTGGAAGTTTTTGAAATTTCTTTCTCTTCTTCTTTCTTGGCAATTTCTTCTTTTTCTAAAAAATCATAAAAAATGTTGTTTTTCCATCGCATCCAAAAAATTTAGTATTTTTTTTACCAATGTTTATTCACCTTTCAGTAAAATATTCATTTTTTCAACTGCAAAGTCTTCTTTGAGGATATTGCTGAGAGATAAATCGTCAAATTGATTAATCATCGGTTTTCCAGTGGTGATTGAAAATCTGGCGTTCGGAGAGTCTTCGATCGCGTAAATATTCGCATATGTGCCAAGAACCATTATCCACATGCCCAGAAATAAAATGCCCTGTGGAACGAAAAAGGAGAGAATATTGAGACCGAAAAAAAATGATTAATGCAAAAATGTAGAGCCCGGATTTTTCGAGCTACCTGGGCAATCAATCTCTCGTTTGTATTTTTGGTGCTAATGGCAATGAAAAAAGCTGCAGGAAAAATGAGACAAATCATGACTCCGATGGTGGAGCCAACGATTCCAAGAAGGAATTCAATGTTCGGTATGAGAATTCCAGTCCCCAGGGACATTGAGACTATGGCAAATGTCAGCCACCTGAATCGCACTTCCGGAATATAATTATTGGCCGGATCGTGTCCGTGAGCCTGCAACGATACATCCATTTCTTATATCTTCCTTTTCTTCTGTTTTTACATGACTCTGAAGTTTGCATCGTTGGAATGCAACGAAATACTTTTTTATCTTTGGAAAAAATAATAATTCAAACGCAAAGTGTAATTCCAATGAGAAAATGATTGATCTTTAGAAACTGAAAAGCATATCGACTCGGAAAATTTCGATGACATTAAAAATTCAACGAATTAACAGTAAAATGAAATATTTTCGTTGCATTCCAACGTTGCAAACTTCAGCATCATAGTTTTTGTCTCTCTGTGCGTGCATATCATGACTCTGAAGTTTGCATCGTTGAAATGCAACGAAATACTTTTTTATCTTTGGAAAAAATAATAATTCAAACGCAAAGTGTAATTCCAATGAGAAAATGATCGATCTTTAGAAACCGAAAAGCATATCGACTCGGAAAATTTCGATGACATTAAAAATTCAACGAATTATCAGTAAAATGAAATATTTTCGTTGCATTACAACGTTGCAAACTTCAGCATCATTTTTTTACGCTTGATTTAGTCAAATTGATAAGCAAGCTCAATGCGACATTAAATAACTGATAAATAAACGCACCCCGCGGAACAGAAGAGAATTCAAACTTGCTCTGCACGGAAAAATAACGAGAGGAAAGCTAAAAGCAACCGAAAATACAAATCCCATTTTTATCACGTCCGAGGTCAAACTGGGCTCGAAACTCATAAGAATATTGCCTGAAAAACCAAACAAAGTCATCATTTTCATTAAAAATACCCCTGGCGTCTTCTCGAACCCTTCGAGTACACACCGGGTCATTTTGACCCCAACCGTCACCGATTCCTCGGCATCCAATGCCAACGAATCTTCCAACATTGAATTTTCTATTTCGCGATAAAATGACTACAAAAAACGTATTTAAAAACAAAACAAAAAATTCACATTTACCGGAATACGGCGGTTTGAAAAACACCTCGGGTCAGATTGACCCAATGTGCACTTGAAGGGTTTTTCTGCCAATTCCCTTAAAATAAAAAAAAGGTTTATTAATTGCACCTGTAAACGGTTGAGTACAAAATGCTACGTATCCAAAGAATCCGACGCAAAGGTACACCACTGTGCAAATGTTGAGAGCCCCTCGAACGACTTGATTCATTTTTTCCAAACAAACATTTGGTATAGCTTCGTAAATTTCAAACAATTGCGTCTGACAGAAAAGGGCCATGGAAAAGATTGGTAAACATTGCAAGATTCCAGCGGGTCTCCAGTAGACAACACTGTCGTACCAATCGCCGAGGAAGATGTGCCTCGTCGATTCCCCAATGACCTGTGGAACAAGAAGAATCAAGGACGTCGAATTTGAGGAAATTTGGCGAGGATTTTGGAGCCTCGTGGACCGAAAGGGCGTGCAGTTACCTTCAGAACTAGGCACAAATAAAATCCAATAGTCGCTGTGCAAACGCTGCTAAGGCTGTCGATATTCCTGAGCAGGCCAAGCGGAAAAACAATGAAAGTTGCGGTCGTTACTAGAACGCTGTTTCTAATATCTTCCGGATTTTTATTGAGCATTTTGCCGATTATTTGTGGCCCGAGATCGCCGACAACGACAAAAAAGGCGATGCAAGTGCCAAGAAGAAAGCCGATGATGAAAAGTTCTACCAGCAGTTTTCCCGTCGTTCCAAAAGCGTGAAAAGCTAAAAATTCAAAATTTCTACGCCTCGACATTACTGCCGATTTGATGAGAAAATGACACGCCAATCTTGACAAGACGCTGCTCGTCAAAAGCACTAAAACCGCTAGGATTATGCCGCATTGTTTGAAACAAAAAGGCATGGCCAAAACACTCACGCCAATTATACTGTTGGCAAGTGTCATCACGTGGGACAAGTGAGCAATCATATTTCTTCCTTAAATATCTCCCTACTCGATTCATTTATCTCGAAAAACAGCTCGTTCGCGAATTAAACGAGTTCATTTCCTTTGCGTAGAATTAGTGAGGTTAGATTTATCCGAAAAGATGGTACAACTTGATAAATTAGTCTGTGATTATTCGTTTGAAAGCCACGAATTGTTTCTTCACTTTCCGCACCACTGTTTCCTCATCGAAGCTAAAAAGCTTCCTTTTATTTCAACGCCGCACCATATATTTCGTGCAAGTCCGCGTGCACTTTCAAGTTTTGTGGCTTTCACACAGGTATTAAAATGCCGAGGAATAAAAGAAACGTCCTCTTATCTGTACGTCACATTGTGTTTTCGCGGTTGAAAAGCTGTTTTTTTTTCCTCAATTTTTCACATTTTTTTCTCTCTCTTTCTAAACAACTGTTTTATTTGTCGCGATTGTTCATTTTTAGGTTAGAATATACTTTTGTTTTTTTATGCAACAACGTTCACCGTAAATGTCGATTTAGTTCCAAAACTCGAAAAATAATGCAGTTTCTGCTCTGGGAACATTGCGTTATTGCAGAATTTGTTTAATTGCGCTTGTTGCGTCGCTGCGGAACTTAATGACGAGGAGGTTAGAGTGTTTACCCAACTGCTGTCAAAACACCGACACATGGCGCTTATATAACAAGCCCATTTTTTTTTTCCAATAATTTAGTTATCGAGTTTAAAAATGATTTTTATCTTCACAGTCGATTTCAGACAATCATTTGTTGTTAACTTCGTGCCTCTTTCTTCGACACGTTCGACACCGATATTCCAAATTATGAAATTCGAACGTACATATATCTATATATATAAAACTCTCGTGTGACGGTGTTGCGATCGCACTCTTCCGAAACGGCTCGACCGATTAACGAAATCTTTCATGTACGTATGAGAATAAGTCGTAAAGTATATTTCATCCCGTAAACACGATCTAAAGTTTCTGTGACATCATAAAACGCCTATTTTACCACGGACCACGCTTTTTTTCTTAAATACTTGGCGTTGAGCCGCTGCCGCGCGTCTCTTGATACCGCTGAGCCGCATTATTTTTTATTCAACAAGCAAAATATTCACAACGTTAGCCTGGAGGATCGTGCATTATCTGGCGATCCATAATTCGTGCGTGCTTTATTCACGATGGGAAAATCTGAGGAATGACCTAGATTTTACGATTTGCACGAGTTACAGAATTAAATCTTGGTTTTTCGTTCCAAGGTTTCTTCGGAGGCACCGAGACGAATGGGGAAAAAAAAAAATTGCAGCGTTGTCGGGCCTATAGACCGAGCGTGAGGGAGTAAGAGATCGAGAGTCACACATCATGTGGTTAATAAAAAAAAAAACAAATGTATTTAAACACAGAAATTATTGTATTTGCCGATCGGAAAAATGATTTTTATTATAAATATTAAAAAATGTTTGTGTGATTGTGTGTCTGTATGTTTTTCCTGTTGTATCTATATTCCATGTAAATCAAGGCAAAACACAAGTGATGCTCGATTAATTTCGTAATTAATTAGACTTATTACAATACTAAAAGACGATGGGAACGATACATTGAATATTTATTTTTCTCTCTTTGCTTATTTTCTTTCAAATTTGTTTAGTCTCTTTGTTCTGGAATCGTTTGGACCTTCGTAACTAAAACAATAGTCGATTGATCGTACATTCGACGTTTAATAATATTGTTCTTTCTTGCTTGATGTATCGAGTATGATTTACCAGGAAATGTATCGACATTTGATCGGAATAATAATAAACTTCGGTGATCCGAGCGCACTTTCCATTCTCGTCTAATTTTCCTCATAATTTCTTTCATTATTTATCATTACGTTTACGTTCGGATGTGTCAATGCATTTGTCTTTGTGCTTCATTTGTTATTATTATTATTTTATTTTTTTTCAATGAAAATCTGGGTATTTTTGGTCCGAGGGTCTGAAAAAAAATTCAATTCAAGAAAAAATTGCATTCTCCTCGGGATTCTACTTGATGGAGAAAAAAAAAACAGCGTGTTGACAGAAATTCGGACTCTTGACGAATTCTCTGGACGACATTTTCCAACTGCTTCGCATTTCTCTTTGCCACGAGATTTCTTGTTTTTTTTTAAATTTCAGCGAATAAACGAAACATTGACTTTTTGGAAAACGAAAACATGGATTTTTGTTTTTTATCTTTTCTCTTTGTCAATATATAACTTTTCTTTAAGGACATTTATTACCATTCTAAATTCTTCGATGTAGAGATAGAGAGAGAGAGAGAGATGATTATTATTTTATGTACAGGCGTGATTAGCTAAGCCAACATTCATTTATTCGCGTTGTTTTTTCTGGACAAAACTCAACGAGTTTTGAAAAATGACGCAATTTCGATCTGAGCTAAATGCGAAAGAATAACTTCATTTTAGTTGTTGTCATTAAAATGGAATGATTCTTTCGATCGATTGTTTATTCCCGTGGGGGTTTATCTCATGGAAAGGAAATATTGTAAACGACTCTAGGAACATGATAGTCAATCCACCAGGGCCTTGATCTCTTATCCACCATTTATTTTTCGTTGCCTCCCTCTTGTTCTCCGTCCTCCTCCGGATTTTGATAAATTAATTTTTCTTCAAAGAGTTTCTCAAGCTGCCCCGAATCCTCTTCTATCAGGGATTCCCACTACCGTCTTTCTTCGCTTCGTCATTCATCACGTTCGATTTTTCGTCTTTCTCGTCTGGAGGAAAATAAAAATAGAAACATTTTCTTCAAAGACTTTCAATTTTTTTGTCACACGTGCGGAAATTCGTTTCATCGTCGATGTCTGTGTGGAAAATGAATATTCATCGAAAAGGGAAAAGAAAAGTTACCTTTTATTTCGGATTTTATGTCGTCCTCCTTTTTCATATCTCCGTCGATTCCTTCCTGTGTTTTATCCAGTCTCGGTCGTTTTCGCGAGCCCTGAACATTTTCAAAATTCCGTTCTTACCGTTTTTGTTATTTCTTTATTTTATTTTTTTTTGTTTTTTTTTTTTATTTGTTAATTAAGCGATTCCAATGAGAGTTGTGAAATGTTGATTGACTGCTTTGTTCCAATGGATGATTTTGATTTATTTACCTTAAACGATCGATTATCCCGACGACCACCTTCGCCTTCGTCCTCGCTATCGCTGTATTCGTTTTCGTGTTGTATCCTCTTGTCCAAATCGCGTTGAGGTAATCGTTCATCGGGATTGATTCTCTCTTCGGCTTCGGAGTCTTCGACGGTGACGCCATCCTCAGGAATCGCTTGTACCTGGACACCAGGTGCGTGTGGCAACATTCTCAAATTTTCAAACAACCTCGTCCTGTCGTAGAAAGAATGCGGAAAAATGATGAGAATAATGAGCTGTTGGAAAAATTGATGAAAATTTTTGTTGCTGGAATGCCGTGGACTTACTTGATTTTTTCCAAGTATTCTACGGTGTTTTGATTCGCCATATTCGACGGACTTATGTGAAGCTTAAAGTCCGGCCCGAAATACTCGAAGTAATCGTTGTAGGGTAATTCGTTGGCGATTTCGGAGCCAAGAGCGACGGAGGTCTCGTAAGTCCAACATCTTGAAACATTTCTGATCGTGTAACCGCCGCCACCGACCATGAGGAAGGGCAGATTGTATTTTTTCACAAATTCGACGCATTTGCCATGACCACGAACTGTCAGATTGAAGCAACCCAGTCTGTCACCTTGATCCAATGACAAAGTGAAAAAAAACGTCAAATATATGGATATCAAGAGGGAAAATGTTGAAAAATGAATTTCCTCCAACGAAAATTCTAATTATTAATTAATTAATTATTATTAATTATTATTATTTCCACTAATATTAATAATAACGAATTATTAATTAATTGAAATTATTCATTAATAATTAATTATAATTACTATTAATTATTATTATTAATATTAATTATTATTATTAATATTAATTATTATTATTAATATTAATTATTATTATTAATATTAATTATTTCTATTATTATTAATAAATATTAATATTATTAATAATTATTATTATATTAATTATTATAAATATTGGTGGAAATAATAAAGAGCAGAGAGGATAAAAGATGTAAAAACCGAAGAAGGGTATGCATGGAAAACACCATTGCTAATTAGTAAAAATGGGTGAAATACCTGTCAACGAATCGGCACCGCATTGGAGAACGACCGCGGAAGGTTGGAAGGTCTCCATGACCTTGGAAATAATGGGAACAAAAATGGACTCGTAGCTTTCATCGTCCATGCCGTCTCTCAGGGGAATGTTGACGGCGTAATATTTGCCCTGGGAAACGAATGAGAATAAAAATGTTTGAGAAAAATTGAAAATGCAAAATGAAGAAAAAAAAGGAAAAAAATGGAAAATTGAAAATTACTTTTCCGGCTCCGATGTCTCGTAAATCTCCAGTGCCTGGAAAATATTCGCCATATTTGTGGAAGGAAACCGTCATGACGCGATCCGTCGTGTAAAATGCTTCCTCGACACCGTCTCCGTGATGAACGTCGATATCGATGTACAAAACTCGTTGGTGATATTTGAGCAATTCCAAAATCCCAAGAACAATGTCATTGACGTAACAAAATCCAGAGGCTTCGCTCTTTTTCGCATGATGCAAACCACCTCCCCAATTAATGCAAATTTCGGAGGCTTGCTTGTTCAATTTAACGGCTGCAGCGACCGAGCCACCCGCCGACAATTGACAAAATTCGTAAAGTCCATCAAAAACTGGACAATCCTCTCCCACATTGACTGCAAATGAGCAAGTCAAATTATTCTCAAGTGACCCTGAACCGCGCGCACTCTCAGCTACAAATTTCAAATAACTTTATATAATAAATCAAAAATAAATAAAAATAAACAAAACAAACAAAAATCATTTTACAAAAAATACAAAAAAATGAAGAAAAAAAAAATAATTAATGAACAAAATGAATAAACGAAAAAATCGAATGAAAATGGAAACAAAATAATAAATTCCTGTTGGAAATAATGAACAAATATTAGATACCAAAGTAAAAATTGATCAAAATAAATAAAACATACATCTCTGCATTTGTTTGTTGTACTCTGACATGTTGTCCGGTCTTATCGATCTAAGAAATCTGATGTACTCGTCGCTGTGGAATTTGGTCATTTCGTCTGCGGTAGCTTTGTGCGGGCGCTGAAAATTTCAAATAATATTAAATCTCTCCTAATTATTAACACGAGTATACCAACTGGAGAATAAACAAAAAACAAAACACTCGCTTATTTCTACTCACATAAATTTCCATTTTTCTATAGAGACCGTAGTTCAACAGCAAATTATGGGTCATCCTTATACGGTGCGGTTTCATCGGATGTCCTTGGCCATAGTAGTAGTTTCCAATATCACCTGAAAAATCGTCGAAAATTGAAGAATTCTCCAAAAAAAATTTTTTTTTTTTTTTTTTTTTTTTNTTTTTTTTCATTTTTTTTTTTCATATCGCAGGTTCAAGAATTTTCGTACGATTGCGGTCGATTCCTTATTGACTAAATACTGTTTTTGGCGTCTGGACCGAAAAAAAAAAAATTCTCAACTCTTGGAGTATTTATGAATTTTGAGAAAAAAAAAGTCATTATTCGCTCGGGTATAAAAATATATCGCGAAGCATGTAAAAAATAGTTGAAAACTGCTGGAATAATGAATTTTGTTGGTGAAAAGGATTTTTTTTTTATGAATATAGAAATTAAAAAAAAAAAGGAATTGGCGTAGAAATGGGGACAAAGGCGCCTGGCAAAAAAAGAAAGTGCAGCTTTGAAAATGCCACACAAAGCGTCGCACGGAACGAGACATACTCCGAATCCCAAAAATACGGATGGAAATGCAAAAAGAAGGGGCTGAGGAGCAGCTATTTCGAGGAAAACTCTCCGAGCACCATCGATTCACCAAATTTGTTTGGTTTTGAGGGATTATTGGCAAGTTTGGTTGAAAAATTGATGGATAGTGCGAGAGATTCTCGGGTGAACTACGGTCTGGCAGCAAGCATGGCGGACGCTTGGCTTCGTTTCTCAAACTACGGTCGCGCGATTTGTCAGCTGAGAATCTCTCGCGTTAACCCGAGGAAAAGGATACAAACGCGGGAAAATAAAAGCCGCGAGTTACTATTTTATCGTAATTACGAACACCGAATCTCTCGTCAACGTTTTTCCAATTAAATTGGCGGGATAAGTGGCGAAGAAAGACGAAAAAATGGAGGGAAAATGTGCATTTGGTATACGTGATTCCGAGCTCGTATTGTGTACGCGCACACGAGCATAAACACTCGGCCATTTGCCGCCCCCGCGCAATATCCGATTACCGCGGGATCACTAATCGTAGCATGCGATATACGTGTGTACGCTTTTTCTCAATGAAACTCAACGTGAGGAGACGCATGCAGGTGAGGAAAACTTGAAAATATTCACTTTTTTATTCACTTACTGTCGTAATAGTAACAAACACGTTTCCTGTGCGTCATGGTCGACATTTCTCACTAACTGCTTAATATTTTTTTCACTAATTATTTAACCGCGATTGCAACGATTCTTTCGAGCAAATGACTCCGAACAAAGCCGAATCTCGGCTGATGCTTTTTTAGGGAGACCAATTTCGGATTGGAAAATCGAATACGACCACACGGACGCGACGTCGAAGCGTCACTCACTGCACGACCGAGGATCGTCCGAGACCGAGAAACGTATAGCAGCGGAAACAAGATACGAGACGTCCGCTGCTGCAATTGACTCGCAGCACTTTGCGGTGGCGCATGGAACTAATAACTTATAGGTGGCGCCACCGCGACTAGGCGCCAAAAATTCGCGGTGAACGAAGCAAATTTGAATGTTTTAATTTCGTTTTGCAAACTGATATTCCGATGACGATCCTCCTTATTTTTTCTGTTTTGTCAATAGCGGAGGAAATTCACAATCGCGGCTGTAATTAAATTATTGGAGTACAGTACGCAGCGGATACTTGGAAAAGGAACAACTATGCATGAAGGAATCTCCGTCAATTCAGCCACTTTTTCAATTATCTCAGATCTGCTAAATAGGTACAGTGCATTTTTCCAGATTTTTTCGTTCCATATTTGAGAAAATGCTACTTTTCTTTTTCCAAATGAATAAATCTCGGAAACTTGAAGTAACTGAAAAAAAATGTCTCTACGTAAACGTTGTAGGTTTGTGTTAGCTTTCGAGTCGTTGAATTGAAATAATTTTTACGATCCGGTAACGCTGATTTTTTACCAAATAAGGGGATAATTCATTTTTCACTCCAACAAAGTCCCAAATCTCTCCAGCGATCAAACAATAATTCGACGAGCACGAGCAAGCGAATTGGGCGAAAAAAATTCTACTCGATAAACGGATAAAATAAACGGATACTTTAAACAGTAATTGGAAAAAAAAGCTTTTGCTATTGCAAATCTATCGTTTCCGGCGTAAATTTAGCACAAAATTGGACAAATTGGCGGGAAGAAATAATGAAGAAATTTTTAAAATGTTCCACGCCATTTCTGGGGAGAATATTTCAGACTCTGAACAAAGGAATAGTAGAAAAGTATTTAGCTCAATAAATTAGCACAAGAATCGAACAAAGTGTATCGTTGAATTTATATACACATATTCATGTGTGTATGTAATCTTATATGGCCATAGATATGCATATGGAGCTAGCAAATAAAAGGGAGAAAGAAAATGGAATAAAAAATACATAAACACGCAGAATTTCAGTTTTTCTTCTTTTTTTTTATTGACCAAACGTGTTTCTGACAGTTTTCTTCTCCCCCATCATTTTCCTTGTTCCACTAAAGTGGTGAGTGGAATCTCACCCACTTTGAGAATAAATCGGTGCCGGTTTTGCCGGCAAGATCTTTAGCTTCCTGCGGAGTCAATTTTTCAAACTCGCTCGGCTCCAACGGCTCCCCAGTCTCCGTCAACTTGTTCTCTTCAAAATCTTTTTCTATTTTCTGCGCATATACGGCAGTGAACAAATCCTCTGCCGTAAATTTACTCTGCACCACGTCCATCGATTTGTACGTTACGTACGGCTTCAGTTTGAAATCCTTGAGATCCGGAACTATTAGCTCCGGAATCTTCTCCGGAATTAATTCAAACTTGCCGTCAGTGACCCAGCCCGGAGTTCTCAAGCCACGAGCTTAATCAAATGAAGAATATACATTTTTACTCAAAAATCAAGCATTTCCTAGAAATTTCGAAGTTTTTGCATTTTTTATTCGAGACTTACTGTCTATCGGAATATCCGGGTCAGGATTCTTGGATTGTCTTTTCTTGAACTCCACCGTTCCTCTTTTGTTGTACAACAAAAATTTACGAAAGTTTCTCTTGCCGAGAAGAACGCTCGACGTGCTTATACCACGAGTTATTATTTTGCAGGACGACGCCATTTTTCTAATTACGTGCGCAATAAAAATACAAGTTTTATTTAAAAAACTATATTTCACGGAATCTTGAAATCAATAAATGATTTCAGAGTATATTTTGGTCATTCGAAGCACTGGTGAAACTTTTTCATTCGTGTCTTAAAAGTGATAATTGAAAAAAACACGTTCGTTCGAATTTAACAAATGGACAGATCGACATAACCTCAAATTGCTACATTTTCAATTATTTTCTAAAAGAAAAAGTAATTCTTTAATTTCCACTCGAAATATGACTTACTACAACTCTGACGATCTTTCGAAACACTTATCCAACGTTGACAATCGCCAGTTAATCCAATTTTCGCTCAACAGTATCGCGTTTTTTCAACTTTTCATTCTAACGAGAGCCGATTGTAGGTTATGTTCGTAAAAAGAATACAAACTTCATAAACAAGTGCGGAGAACTTCCGAGAGTTGGCGCCACGGGCTGGTTCTACCAAGTGGCGTCCCGTGCGGGGTTTTGTTGAACTATGGACAAAAAAATTCAAAAAAAAACATAGAGCGACTGAAAAATCGATCGATGTTGAAACGATCGAACAGAGATATCAATTTGTCCAGAGCTTTCCAATGCGCGAGCGAGGAATATGAGCGAGTAAGGAAGAATCAAATTCCATGTCAGTAAATTCGATGCAATGCTTATTTATTGATCAAATTGATCTTTATTGAGAATTGTTATAGAAAAATGTCAGTATCGTTTGCATTAGGATGGTCGAATGTGCAACTTGCAGTCCTAACCCGAGGTCACAGCAAGACTAGGCTCCATCGACTTGCATGACAATTCTTTGTACGGATTTATCACCAAGAAAGTTAGAAGACTCTATATGATTGCCTTTAAAGCTGCATTTTTCGAAATTGAATATTTCCGACACGGTTTCACCAATTATTAAAAAAGGCCCTTCCAGCGGATCGTCTTGGGTCCTACGTACGCTGGAAGAGCCTTTTTTGATTCGTCGAACGACCCATGATAACTTTACTGCAGTCTGTTAATCGAAGCTTATTTGGCGAGCGTCTATTCGGCACTGCAAAAAAGAATAGTATAAAGATTTACTGTATAATTTTAATCTCAAATATTTCTCGGGATTGGCTGGAAGAATTTGCTCGAACCAAGATCCATTGGGAAGATGAAAAATCGTAGAAAATTATAATCAAACATGAGATTCGTTCCTCAACCCATTTTCCGTGAGAACGATTCAAAGTCGCTGATTAGAAGTTCCAAAACGCTAAACGTTTGTCTTTAAATACTTGGAAACGAGCTGCTACCGCGTCTCTTAATGAATGTAGGAAAAAGGTTGGTCAAAGTGCGAACCGGCCGGCTGGACATCGGGATCAAAGTTCGAAAAGTGGAAAATCGTGTCACGATAATCATCGATTCGATTCACACATGTAATTAGAATAGAAATGAAAGAGAAGCGAGAGATACGCGATTTCTCAATAAGGAATCAATGGATATTGCAGAATCGTACTATATGGAAAAAGAAAATGAAGAGAAGGGCAAAGTGAGTGAGAAAAAAGTAGTAAAAAAAAGATGGAAACAAGACGAAGGATAAAAGTGCCTTTTGGTATAAAGCGACGCATGCTGGACACGCTTCGCGTCCATTTCTTTTCCAGCCGAACAACGTGGACGACCTCCACTGCTTTATTAAATTCCAGCTGACTGAACTTGTTTGGTTATATAGAAAACTCTCGCTTTGTTCGCGTGGAGTCCAGCAGCTTTTGCATTCTCTTCGACACGCCTTTTCGGTATGCATATAATTTTTCCCCACCCTTCTAGTCTGTCCTCGCGTAACGAACGTGGCTGAGGGCATAATAATTGACAATATTGTCGATATTGCAACGAGACTGATGAAAAGATAATGCGAGACTCGATAGTTTAAAAAAAAAAAGACAAAAAACAAATATAATTGAGTTCCCTTCGGAACTATAGCGACATTTTATTTCAAACATCGCCGCTACTTGTAGAATTGCCATTATTCCCACACGTCCTGGAATAACAAACTACGACGGAGAAATGAAAGAGAAAACTGGTGGAAGATAAAAAATAAAGAATTTATGATGCAAAAGCGTTTTAAATAATTGACAATGTTGTCGATATTGCAAAGAGACTGATGAAAAGATAATGCGAGACTCGATAGTTTAAAAAACAAAAACAAAAAACAAATATAATTGAGTTCCCTTCGGAACTATAGCGACATTTTATTTCAAACATCGCCGCTACTTGTAGAATTGCCATTATTCCCACACGTCCTGGAATAACAAACTACCACGGAGAAATGGAAGAGAGAACTGGTGGAAGATGAAAAATAAAGAATTTATGATGCAAAAGCGTTTTAAATAATTGACAATATTGTCGATATTGCAAAGAGACTGATGAAAAGATAATGCGAGACTCGATAGTTTAAAAAAACAAAAACAAAAAACAAATATAATTGAGTTCCCTTCGGAACTATAGCGACATTTTATTTCAAACATCGCTGCTACTTGTAGAATTGCCATTATTCCCACACGTCCTGGAATAACAAACTATGACGGAGAAATGGAAAAGAAAACTGGTGGAAGATGAAAAATAAAGAATTTATGATGGAAAAGCGTTTTAATTAAAGACAAATATATTTTTCATCGCTGTATGTAGTCGAGTAGAATACAAAGTCGTAATACAAGATGCTGTTGGGTAAATAATGTTTCGAGCGAGAAACACCGTCTGTTACGACTGTACTTGTCGAGATTGTCGGGAGAGAAAGCTTAATTCAGCAGCGTTGCTCGTTCCTGTTGGATATTCGCCACATATACAATGTGAAGCTTTTTGACGTGACACTCCTGCGTCATCGTATATCTCTGTACGGGTCCTAAGCTAAAACTACGAGCATCAAATTAACGTCTCCATGGAAACATGCAAATCTTGATGTACCAAAAAACATTTCAGAATCTCCGTCGAATCGATGTAATAATTGCAATTTATTTATTAAGGAATAAGGATAGAAAATATTTTGCAAACAGACTTTTGTTTTTCGAGATTCAAACAAAAAAAAACGCCGCCATTTTTTCATAAAAGCCGAAAAAAAATTATTCACGACGAGGATGTGCAATGTTACGTACGCGGGAGGCGCTCCATATCAGGTCCAGAAAAAATGAACGAAAAATCAACATCAGACCTGCTGACGCGCTTCGGCATAACCAACGATCGCGGTTTTAATCAAATTAATTGTTTCCATGACGCTCGCCTACCGTCCGTTGGAGCGTGAGTAATGGAAAGATGTTTCCTGCTCTACTGCTCCGTAGTAGCGTCCGGAGAAGATAATCTGAGGAGTCGCGTCTGTCGTGGCGATCAACAAGTACAAGCAGGAAACGGGATTCCACATATTAGGGTTTTTGGCAATAGGAGCTACGGGGTCGGGAAGAGTGTATAAAAATGCAAGAAGCACTGGAAATTCCATGAAAGATAATGGAAGAAGAAATAAACTGATGACTTTTCAACATTATGAGTGAAATTGAACATTTTCACCCATCGACACAACCTCGCTGCCTTCTTCGTTGATTTCTATGAAAGTTTTTAGCACGAAATTGTGACCAAAGAGGTTGGGAGACGAAGAGATTCCCCGTAACTTCCTTATCCCTGGATCGAAACGTCGAAGAAAAGTGCAAACGGGATATCGTGAGAACATGAGGGAATGCAATTGATGGCTAGGGTCACAAGTGAAGGTCAAAGCATACCCTAAAAACTTGCAAGCTGAGCAAAAACATTGTGAAACAAAACTTCTCTCTATAGCTGGCTTAGGCTCGAAAGAGAAATCGAAAATCGAAAATTAATTATTATTCGACGAGAAATTTCCAACACTCGATAATTCCGTCAATGACGAGCGGGCCGATGTTCCACGGAAATGAGAAAAAAGTCGGTTTTATAAGGAAATTCTGGTGATAGAAAACACAATGGAATGTGGAGGGAGTAGAAAAGACGTCAAGAATGTCTCGAAAATCACGTATGCGAGAAGAAATATTCTCCTATCGATTAATAGTCACGCAAGTCATTGTTGTAACCCCAGCGACTTACCTGGTAGCAAACCAAACGAAGCGATAGCAACGAATATGAAACAAAATATTGAGCACTGTTCGAATAACAATCGGGTGGCTTATGGACCCAAAGTGCCATTCCATCGCTCCTGACACGTGTCCCCCGTACTTCTTTCTTTGTTTGCTCATCGATATATAATGAAACGTCCTTACGACTCAAATAGATATCTGTTAATGGTGCAGTTACGTTACCTCTCACGAATATTCGTCAAGGATCTCGAGAAAACCAAAACATTCCAGGCAACAAATGTTTCTATTCGCGGCAACAAATATACATTAAATTTTCTTCTCAACTGTAATAGCGGCCGACGAATATGACCTGAGGACTCTCGCCTGTTGTGCCGATCAAGACGTAGTAGGGGAGAGCGTCAAAAATTGTAAAATTTCGAGGCGTCGGATCGGCCAAAGTATCTGAAAGTTGTGTACTCATGATTAAGGGAATCTCTGGAAAAATGTCATTATCGGTTGGATGGGAAGGTTCAAATGTGCAAATTGGAGTCCTTACCCATTGTCACAGCCCTGCAGCCATCTTCATCGACTTCCATGACGATTCTTTGTACGAACCTATCACCATGAAGGTTAGGAGACTCGGTGATTCCCTCAAACCTTGTTGTCTCTTGATCGAACATTTTATTTTTGGTAAAGGTCTACGGGAATCGCCAAAATGGTATCGTGACAGTTTTGGTTTTTCATTAATGCAGAAAAAAAACGACGTCTAAACTGGCCAACTGGCAGTCGGGGTAGAAGCTCCAGAAGCCCCGAATCGTGTGACGAAAGTGATAAAACTTACTTCTTGCACGGCTGGCTCGATGTCAATTACACTCTCGACCTTGAATTTGCGAAGGAAAATAGGGATGGAGCTGTAGGTCCCATAGGACATGAGGTCTGCGATGTTGAATTGTTCGATATTGTCGAAAACTTGCCACGTGGCAGATTCGACTATTGGTGTCCGATCAGGTATGATGACGAACATGCTCATGTTCCGAGCATCGTCTTCGCTCTGTGGGAAAGTAAGTATTCCTTTTCCAATAATGCGAACTCTAGTGTATCGTTTATCCTTAAATTTGACCTTCAAAATGGCTGTTTTCAAAACTGGAAACATTCCGATAGACAGCAGAACGAAGAGTTGACGAAAAACTTTTCTTTGGTGGACGGAATTCTTATGGGATTCTTGCAAAATTAACTGACCTTGAATGGGAGTTCGTAAAAACTGGCGTTTGCTTCCTTGTGGCGTCCATTTCGTAGGTGCGCTTTCATGTACATGAACGATGTTATTGTTGTCTTTCCATGATGATCTAGGGTGCTATGATTTCGCGTACGATGGACATCGAATTTTAGCGCCCATTCGCCCTCGAAGCGGATAGCGTTCACGAGAGCCAAGCTCGTATCCGCGTTGACAACTGCATCAAATGTAACATTGTCATGCGTATTTTTCCGTGTTCGAGAAATTAATGGCATGGTCTTACGGCTCATTGTTTGGTTCTCGCCCCATCTGCTGATGAAATTGGTCCGTTCTGCGGCATTTTCAAAGTCGCATCTCCGCAGTGGAGCACGGAAAGTTTTCGTCACGGTTTCTATGAATTCGGGACGAAGTTCCACGTTCGGAGATACGAACACACCGGTAACCAGGTGCAGGCCTGTGCTTCGGTAATTCTGCGGTCCATTTCAAATTTGTGTGAGCAATAGTTATGTCAAACAAAACTGTTTTCTTTAGATTTATCAGTTCTCACGTAAAGAGACTCACCGCCAAATAATCGATGAGCGGCTGCATACTCATTAGCCGAAAACACTCTAGTTTACCGACCCTGATTCTATTCGTCGGTGTTTCTTTTTCAACCGGTTCCGTGGTTAGCAGAGATATCGCGAGTGAAATAGCGAGCGGCGATACGGCAAAATTTTTCGGCTCTTTTCGAGCGATGCTCTTCATGGAAATAAAGTGTAAATTTTGAAGTTGCGTTATGACGACGAGATTTCCGATCAGCCTCAATGGTATTAGAGCGTTAGTATGATGATGCGATTTATGTAACAATTTTACCTCGATAATGCCATGACGGAACCAACTCAAGACCTCATGTGTCAGCTGGAGAACTTCGGCTTTCGAACATCCGCTCGGATTGTACGTGTCACTGTTCTTCAGTATGTAGTTGGTCGACGATGGCCAAGGCGCCGGTGACGATGGGTACAAACCGGTGTGGCTCAAGGTCAAAAGACTCGATATGAAAACTAACAGAGCATGACCGTGAGAAAATTCAGAAAACTAACAAAAATTTGACTCTGTAAAAACAGCGAGTTGGATGAGATTGATGAAAGCTTACCCAAATGCATTTCCGATCTTCAGTTCGAACGGCAACTAAACTAGATCGAAAATTAATGATTATTCGACGAGAAATTTCCAACACTCGATAATTTCGTCAATGACGCTCCAGCCGATCTTGCACGGAAATGGGAAAAAAAATCGGTTTTATAAGGAAATTCTGGTGGTAGAAAACACAATGGAATGTGGAGGGAGTGGAAAAGAAGTCAAGAATGTCTCGAAAATCACGTATGCGAGAAGAAATATTCTCCTATCGATTAATAGTCACGTAAGTCATTGTTGTAACCCCAGCGATTTCCTGATAGCAAACAAAACAAAGCGATAGCGACGAATATGAAAAACAATAATGAGCACTGTTCGGATAACGATCGCGTGGCTTATGGTTCCGAAGTGCAATACCATCGTTTCCTGACACGTGTCCCACGTACGTCCTTGTTTGTTCCCTCAACGAAAATCGAAAGCGTCCCTGCTATCCAAACGGATAACTGTTATCGTTGCTCCTTCGTTACCAGCATACTGTACACCACTCAAAGAATCTCGAGAGAACAAAAACATCCCAGGCATTCCAAGCAATCCATATTTTTATTTTTCAAATCGGTCAATAGCGCGTTGAGAAACAAATTACAGAAAATCGACTCGTAATTTTCGAGCAACCTTGAAAGCGCGTGGTAAACGATTAAGAAACAATGTCTTCTCAACCGTAGCAGCGAGCGGCGAAGATTACCTCAGGATTCGTACCTGTTGTGCCGATCAACAAGTAAAAGGGAAGAGAACCCCAAAGTGTAAAATTTGAATGAGGAGGCGTCGGATCGGACAATGTATCTGAAAATTATGAATCCGTAGTCAAAAACACAAAAAACGAATAAAAACACAAGAAACGAAAGAATTGACCTAGTACCGGCATTTTTTACTGGGAATCGCTAGAAAAATGTCATTATCGGTTGCATGGGAAGATTCAGATGCACAAATTGAGGTCCTTACCTATGGTCAAAGCCTCGCAGCCATTTTCATCGACTTGCATGACAATTCTTTGTGCAAACTTGTCACCAAAAAGGTTAGAAGACGCGGTGGTGATTCCCCTCAACTTTGTTGTCTCTGAATTGAAGATGCCACGCCCACTTTTGGCGAGCGTCTACGCGAATTGCAAAAAAATATCATTTTCAAATGATAAAATAAAAATAATGTATATATATTATATATATATTATATTATATATATTATTATATATATACATATTAATATATTAATATATTAATATATTAATATATATATATATAATAATATATATAATATAATATATATATAATATATATACATTATTTTTATTTTATCATTTGAAAATGATATTTTTTTGCAATTCNTATTATATTATATTATTATATTATATTATTATTATATTATTATATATTATATTATATTATATTATATTATTATATTATTATTATATTATTATTATATTATTATATTATTATTATTATATTATTATATTATATTATATATATATATCATATATAATATATATATATAATAAAAAAATAATAAAAAAATAAAATTTTCTCTCCAATTTTAATCTCAAATATTAGATTCCTCGCGATTGGCTGGACAGATCTTCTTCAACCAAGGACCATTGGGAAGGAACCGCGGCCAACCGAACACCGGGGTAGGAGCTGTAAAAGCGGAAAATCGTGTGTCGAAAATCCTTGATTCAACTTACTTCTTCCGCGGCTGGCGTGATGTCAATTGCACTCTCGATCGTAAATTTGCGAAGGCGAATGGGGATAGAGCTGTAGGTCCCATAAGATATGAGGTCCTCGATGTTGAATTCTTCGATATTGTCCCAAAATTCAAACGTAGAAGATTTGCCTGGTACCCAGTCCGGGTTTATGACGAACATGCTCATGTTCCGAGCATCGTCTTCGCTCTGTGCAAAATTAACGATTACTTTTCCCGTGATGCACCCTGGTAAAGGGTTTTCCTTAGATTTGACCTTCAAAATCGCTCTTTTTAAAACTACAAAGATTCCAATATACAGTAAAGCGACGACGAGATGACGATAAAACTTTATTTAGTGGAGCGAATTCTTATGGATCCCTTGCATAATTGACTCACCCTGAATGGGAGTTCGTAAAAACTGGCGTTTGCTTTTGGATGACGTCCATGACGTAGGTGCGCTGTCATATGCATGAAAGACGTCAGTATTGTCTTTCCAAGATAGTCTCGCGAGTGATAAACTATGGTATCGTTGAGACGAAATTTTAGCGACCATTCGCTTTTGAAGCGAACAGCGTTCACGAGAGCCAAGCTCGTATTCGCGTTGACAACTGCATCAAATGTAACATTGTTAATTGTTATTACCAGCGTATTTTTTCGAGTTGGAGAAATGAATGGCATGGTCTTACGGCTCATTGTTTGGTTCGCGCCCCATCTGCTTATAAAATTGGTCCGTTCTGCGGCATTTTCAAAGTCGCATCTCCGCAGTGGAGCACGGAAAGTTCTCGTCACGGTTTCTATGAATTCGGGACGAAGTTCCACGTTCGGAGATACGAATACACCGGTCACCAGGTACAGGCCTGTGCTTCGGTAATTCTGCGGTCCATTTCAAATTTGTGTGACCAATAGTTATGTCAAAGAAAAATTTATTCTTTAGATTTATCAGATCTCACGTGAAGAGACTCACCGCAAAATGATCGATGAACGGCTGCATACTCATGAGCTGAAAACACTCTACGTCATTGAGTTTGGTTCTATTCGACGGTGTTTCCTTTTCAACCGGTATCGAGGTGACCAGAGACAACGCGAGTGAAATAGCGAGTGGTGATACGACAAAATTTTTCGGCTCTTTGTGAGCGATGCTCTGCATGGAAACAAAATGTAAATTTTTATGTTGCGCTATGACGACAAGATTTTCGATCAGCCTCAATGGCATTCTAGCGTTAATGGTGATGCGATTTATCTTCCAAGTTTACCCCGATAATTCCGCGACGAAAGTTACTCAACTCGCCGTGTATTGCCCTGAGTACTGCGGCTCTCGAACATCCGATCGGATTGTACGTGACATTGCTCTTCAGTATGTAGTTGGTCGGTGATGGCCATGGCGCCGGTGACGATGGGTACGAACCGGTGTGGCTCAAGGTCAAAAGACTCGATATGAAAACTAACGGAGCATGACCGTGAGAAAATTCAGAAAACTAACAAATATTTGACTCTGTAAAAACAGCGAGTTGGATGTGATTGATGAAAGCTTACCCAAATGCATTTCCGATCTTCGGTTCGAACGACAAAGAAACTGAATGGAAAATTAACAATGTTCGACGAGAAATTTCTAGCACTCGATGACAATGACGCTCGGAGCCAATGTGACGCGGAAATTGAGAAAAGTCGCTTTCATAAGCAAGTCTCTTGTATGCTCGTAAACGCAATGTCATGTGGAGGGAGTATAGAAAAGAAGTCAAGAATGTCTAGATACTCACGTACGCGAAAAGAAACATTATCATATCGAAAGTAAGTCTAATCAGTCATTGTAACAACCGCAGTTAATCGGAATCGTGGTGAAACATAAAAATGATGGAACGAAAAACGAAGCAAAGAATCGCAAGTTCTGAACCGGAAATAAATTGCACTGCTCGAATGGCAATCGCTTGTCCGATCGTCCAGGAGCGCAAAATCCTTCGGCAGAGCAAGTGTCGTGCTGGTTTGTTTTTCCATCGATAATTAAAATTTCTCCGTGCCTGAACGGATGGACGAGCAATTATGAAAAAATCTTAAAAATATTGCTAAAATTTGATCGTGGGCTCGCGCGTAATTCTGATTATTATCAATCGAGGTTGGCAGAGGAATGATGAAGAAAAAGCGTAAAAAACAAATGTATTTCCATAAAACATATCCGCGCGCGAATTTTGCTAATGGCGGCTTTTCCATCCGTTTGCCGGAAGTGCTTCGTTGGGAAAGCCACCCATCTCATTGTTATCCTTAATTCGTACACCGTCTAGCTCCGGTGGAACCCGTGACAGCAGAGAGAAAACGCGGAGTCGAAAAAAAAATTGAATAAAACAATCTCATTAACGGATCGATCCTCTTTTCCACCAACTTTTTCCACCAATTATTCCCAATTTTTTTGCCTCCGCCCATGGCGAAACTATTATTATGTCAGCTTATCCACGTTTTATTTTTTCCCTCGAAGCTCCGCGTAGCTTCATTAGTAACTTTATATACCCGCGTCAAATATTTTCTTCGATCAAATATTAAATTGCAGGATGACAAATTTGAACTATTTTTATTGAATTATTTTCAATATTATTTCCATTTACTATTATTTTTATTACAATTATTTGTATTTTTCGGTGGATGCACAGATTTCCTGATTGAGAAAAACTCGATGGTGAAAACAATGGCATACAACTCCGTGGATAACGTGATATGATTTTTGGGGAAACGCTAAATTCTTGGGCAAGAAAGGAAGGTTAGGTTCGTCATAAACGTAAATATGCAAATTCAATGGGCATATTTGCGCCTCGATCGAATACAGAGTGATCGAGAACGGTGGCTGGTTCGAATCTATCGCTTGAATACGAGCTCGCGCGTAGGTATTCGATCGTATACTGAAAGTCAGGAGGCCTCACTCGTTCCTGAATCACATTAAAAATGATGCGGACATGAGTCCTTTTGGTTTGAGGCTCCACGTACGATCAGACAACATCTACGTCCACATAGGACGAAGGTGTGTACACGAGTCTCTAGAAATACACACGATACACAGGCGACGACCCATAGAAAATTCGCATGAAGTGGCTTTCTCGCACGCCCGACGCTCTGAGCAATTTCCGCGCGGGCCAATGAAGCGTTATTTTCAGAGTCGGGCTTTCGAGGCAATCTATTGTATCAGAGTGTGGATATATCCTGAAAATAATGCTAGTGCATAAACATCGATACGTAATAGACATCTGAATCAATTTCGTAACGGCATAAGGTTACTCGAGGACAAAGGAAACGTATCCCACAAGAAATAAACTGCTATTTAGAAAGAAGAAACAGCAATTGAATTTTTTCGAGAATTATCAAACTTTTTACGAGCAGGTGGCGCTGTGGTCTATCCCGCGGGCTACTTTTGTACTAAATTGTACTAAATTGCAGATGGCGCCACGTGAACGCGTGATTTTTTATAAAACCGTGACTCGCGACTCTTTTGTTTATTTTCTCGCCTTGTTCACGTAATCAAACGGCTTTCCGGGGCCATCTTGGAACACCAGACGTTGAGTAACGCTCGTCTCGAGCGGATGGATTGGTTTAGTTTTTCGTATTACTCATCTCCACACTGCTCCGTATCGCCTAATTCGTCAATTAACTCGTTGGCTGAGTACAAAACGTCCACGACTGCCGCGTGTGACGTAAGCAGTCGAGGAATATTACAATTGTCGTCGTAGAAAAAATGGCGGAAATAAAACCCACGCGACGCGATGAATAACGATAATCTAGCGGCTCTCCTTTGATTACTTTTGGTAATTAGTAGCAAAACGGAACTATAAGCACTCGCATTTGAGAGTCCCTCGTCGCTCGTCGTAATATTTCCTGGTCAAGGGGTCAGCATCATTTTTATTCGCAAACAACGCTACTGCATCGTAATAATCGACCTTGAATGACCTTGAACGACGTTTCTTCGCGGAGAGCAGAGCTCGCTACAGTTTTAGTTGGAGCGAAGCTTTAGTTGGACCGTTTTAGCTACAGCGACGATTCTTACAGTCCCAAAAGATTCGGGGAAAAATAACTCGAACCTCCATCACAAAATGGCAGGTTTTTGACAATAGTCACTGCTTCAGAGAAAGGAGGATCGCTAGCTCGGAGATGGGATCAGAAAGTTGGCGCGGTGCAAGGATATATCCGAAAAATAATGTCGGAGGTAAAGAGAGATCCTTGAAGTATATCCTGACGGAAGGGACAAACACGACGAGGAGCTTTTTCGAGAAAAATCGACTCGAACAGTTGTATGTACCGCGAGGAGTGGGAAAAGCTTTTGTATTCGTCGTCGTCTTTGACCGTTCGCGTATCCGATGATCACAAAAGCTCTCACGACGAACAATCGTTGGACGTACATAAGAGAGGGCGAAAAAGATTCAACAATGGTCGACGGCCTGGGTCTCGAATCAGGAGATAGGAGAGCTTCGCCGAAAGAGACACAAAGAAGAAAACAAATAAACAAGCAACAAACGTGGTGCAGGTTGAAGAAAAGAGAATTGGCTCGAGTGACGAATAACAAAGAAATTTGCCTTTGAAACTTACCAACCTGGCGATGCCCGAGGCCTTCGGAAACGAGACGAATTTGCGGGGAAGAAAGCGGGAGGGTTAATCGTACAATTAACCTTAATTATCGAACCCTCTGCTCTTCTCCGTTCATTCTCAATGCCCTACATAAATACAGCTATACGTATAGTCCTACCAAATGTACATATACAGTCTTGGTCAAAAGCATTTGGCATATTCCTAAACTTTTCTCTACAGATACACGGCACGACTTGCCTCTTGGCCGCATTTAAACACTTTTCTTTTTAATACTTGGCGTCAAGACGTTGCTGCGTCACTAAATAATGTGGGCAAATGGAATACCTTCTTAAAAACAATTAAGCGATTCCGAACAAATGACGCAGATCCAGGCAGCTTCGATGTGCATTTCTTGTTTTTTGTATCCATTGTTTTGACACCCGTTACCTAGAGATTTGGAAACGATTTCCGCGGACCGTTTTTCTCCGAAATTGAAAAAATGTTTTACAAAATGAGATAACAACGTGTATGTCCGCTCTCTTCTCGTGAAAAAGTCAATGAATTTGTTTTTTTTTCTTTTTTGACGACGGGAATATAGAAAATCTATGGGGTCCGTCGAAAAATTTTGGGTCAGGCTGTATACAGAGTACTGTACGTAATGCGAATAAACTTGGCCGGCGGCACACGTTGATGCCACTACATTCAGTTACCGTTCTGGACTCTCCCGTACGTTTATGGTCGTTCTACTTTAACGAGGCCAAGCACGGGGATGATGCCGAGCCTGTAGACCGATCCCCGTCCTCGCTTCTATTGGACTCTCGTCACAGTATGTCACGGACGCTCCAAGCTGCCATTTATATTGTATTATTAAAACATTATACCTTCCTGATGTACACGAGCAGGAACACTCTAGTCGGAACCGCCATTTTCATCAGTTCCGCCATTTTCGTGAAAAAATATATTGCCCACAAACTTTATACCCCATTTGTCCGGAAACTAGAAACTTTAGAAACAGACACAAAGGATATAGCACACCTTACAGCTCGAGGTTGTAATACTACAAGTCGGAAAATGTACGCGTTGACTGGGAAATAGGATCTGGAAAGATTGGTTGAATAATAATGAACGAAAAAATAAGATGGCGGAGAAGAAACGAGAGACCAAACAGATTTTATATTTTAACAGACATTTCGCAGTCACTCTTTATTACTTCGCATGTTTTTTTTTTTTACACATCAAATAATGCACGAAATTTTGATTAATTCGTCGATCTTATTAGTTTAACTGTATATATATTTGTGTATTATATAATTGTATAATATCGAGCATTTTCAAATAAATAAAAACTTTAGAGCAGTACAAACATAACGGTGAGTCACAGTTGGCTCTTTTGCCCCCTGATTAAATAAGTTTTTCGTTTTTTCATCGGTTAAATAGATTTTCGAAAAGATTCACATTCATTTTCATGGCCGGTTCATTCTTCCGATCCTTTGGTTATTAAACGTAACACAAGTAAACTTTTTCAACATACAACTCTAGGGCATCGTTAAGGGATCAGAATAATCTGAAGTCTCTATGAGGGACACCTATCTTACAAGTACCTTCTTCTTGCTCGCCCACGATTTTGAAATTCGAACAATGAATAATTTATTATGAATGGACAGCTATATTTATTCTCCAACCTCCTCGCCTGTTCGACAGGTCATAATTAAATAATATTATACACGGGGAAGTCACATTTATTCGTTAGTTTGCGTCAGAGAGCTCGCTTCATAAGGCGAATGACTAATTCATTCGGACAATCATTAATATTAGTATTTTTTATTATTTATCCTACAGAGTTTCACAAAATTTGCAACCGCGATTAGCGAGATGAGTAGATCGGACAATTCCGAAGAGAAAACATTTTAGAATTTTTTCTCTACGATGCACCAGATTCGAGATATTGACAGATTCGTGGCAGCCAATCACGCGCGTCGATCGGAAGTGGGAGTGGCCAGTACGCACCATCCGATTGGCCGTAACAAATAAATTGATGTATCTCATGAACTACGAATCGTAGAAGGAAAAAGTAAAATACTTTTCTCCTTGGAATTTACCGCTCCATCCTTCCACGAGGTTGGCCACGAGTTTTGTGATACCCTGAATTCCCAGCCACAAAACTTAATAGAAAAGATACAAGAAAGAGGGAAGAACGGGGGTCTGAGAGACTGTTGTCGAGGGATGGGCGAGTACAATTGAGAGAAGGAAGAGCAGGCAGCAAACTTCTTGACACGAGACTAAACTCCATCTCCATATAGCCGGAAATAACTAGCGGTAATTCCATGCCGCGGAGCGCTTGAGAGTTTCCAATTCGTGCGAACAATCCACAGTGTGATTTTGAAAGTTGGGCGACACACCCTGCCGTTTATACACCTCCAAGTGTTGTTTTCACGTTCATCACCGAAACTACCTGTTCCGGAGAAGTATATGCTCGCGACGCAAAGATAAACAAAAGTTTCCTTTTAAACACCTAAACTCTCACTTGTATTTGCCTCCGGAAAAACATGGCCGTTGGGACCTTAACAAAAATTAGAGCCAACCGCGTCAGGGTCTTTGATTGAGAGGATATGACTCGTTTCGCTGAATAAATTAGTTGGGAAATGAGGGAAAAAGTAAGGATCAGGGACAAAGCAGTTATTGCCACGAGCTGACCAAAAGCCTCAATGAAACGAGCCAACACAGACCCATCGCTAAGAGGCTTTTGGACGTCGGTGAGGTTCCACCTTTGGCGCAAGTTTCACGAACACTCACGATACTCAAATGACGTCGAGCCAAAAGATTGTGGACGCCCTTGATGTTGCTTCGCTGGAGAATGTGCTCTCTTGACATCAGCACCGAGTACAATTGGTTGTCCGGTTGGCCAGCGCAGAACGTCAAGACCATATGATTTCCCACCGCTTTCATAACGTGCACTGTTCCAGCAAATTGAGCGTACGCCTTCAATGCCAAAGTACCTGAGGAACAAAGTACAACTCGACCATTAACAAGACTTACTGACCTCTGCAATGGTGTACAATGAACTTAAAATTTCTAATTCATCAAGAGGTACGGTTTTCTGATTTATTTCCTGGTTCGTGTACCAAAATGGACCCCTACCATTGGACATACGCATCCATACGAAATATCCCTTTGCTGGATCCGAACAAATCTCATACCAGAAGTTAGTACCGATCCAACTTATCCTAGCTCATCTAGTCAACGATTCATGGCTCATTGGGTCTTCAAACAGTTTCATTGGCAGCTTCAAAACGTAAAGTTACAACGCGTCGAGGACGACCCATAGCCAAGAAAACGTCAACCGGTGTATCCAAACTCATCAATGTTAAAGTGGAGGCTTTAACTTCAATCTTCAATGTTGGAAGCTGGAGTTGGACAGGCGGTTGATATGCCCCTGTTGCACATGGCAAAGATCCATTAAACTGCAGCGTTACGTGCACCGATCGTTGGCTGACAAAAGGCCGAGGGATCGTTCGTTCATTTGGAACATGACGTACGGGCCAAGACCTTTTGGTTAACGCGGCTTGGTCGTACGACCAATTTGGATTCGTGGTAATGGCTACTTTTATGGCTGGGCAATGTCGTATTCGAAAACGATTAGAGCGGACACGCACCTGACGTCAATCTTCAACGCCGGCAGCGCAAATGGAGCTTCGACGGAATATGTTTTTCGCTAATGAATAAAAGGCATATGAAATTTCCTCTTGACGAACATCACTCTGGAATCTCCGAGGAGAAGCGAAACAAGAATGGATGAGGTTTGAGAATTTTCCATGGAATCTCGAGCTAATTACAACCCACTGGATATTTCGTAGGGCTAATTTAAGTGAAGAGCGGCATCGGATACTAATTGGATGCACCAAATGCGTGAACCAGTTTGCCAAGAGCATAAAAGCTCGGTTCGCATTTGAGTGAATAGCCCGGGAAGGCTGTGCAGCGGATTAAGGATGAGTGGAAAGTGAGAACTAAACGTCACCCCAGTCCAGTTTCTGGAATAAGAGCTCTTCTCGAAGGGATTCGTGAGATCGTTAGGTGGCCTAAGGATTTCAATTATCGAAATGACTTCCGGTGTTCCGCATCGACGAGCCGCCAGAAATTCCCATAGAACTCTCTTGGTACAGATGAGACCTTCTGTTCATCATGACGCCGCTGGAATCTCCGCACAACTTGAAAGTCTTCCGACTCCGTGCGCTACTTTTTTCTTCGTCTCCATCATCCCGGATATAATTTAAAAGAAAGCTTTCATCCCTTATCGTTTGGACTTGAGGAAAGTAAGTCTCTTTTTTTCCAGGTACTCGATCGTTGAATGGAGTCATCGATCGAGTTCCTCGTCGGAATAAAAAAAAACCACACATCGTTAGACTAATGAAATAAGTTTCTGCCAGCATTGTATCGAGCCATTTTTTCAATGACAATTGTATATTCCGGAGCGGCGTACGCGCGACTTACACTGTGAAACATAATGATGATCGCGGCAAACATTGCACTCGCAATGCGAGGCTCGTTCTCGCTCGCTTTTCAATTCGATAAAAATGAAATTCTCCGATGCTGCATTCCGGTGCATAAAAAAATTGGCACGTGTGAATAAAAAATGTATTGGATCACTCGGCTTGGTGCGAAGAGGCGTTGGGTAGTAAATTTTCTAGTGATGCGTGGACACCGGGTACATAGTGAAGCACGTGAAAATACAGACGGAACATTGCGTTGGAAAATAGTACGTGGGAATAGGACGGAACGAAATAGTGACTCGATTATTGTCGAGATATGTAGTGCGACGCGGGCAACGGCTTTGAAAGCTGTTTTTATCGAATACCGATAACTCGAGTATGCGTTCGCCAGATCCCCGCAGTGTTCGAGACTTGCCTGTGAATATAGCTCCAATTTTCGTTGTAACGACCTCTCTTGAATCTTTCCCTACTCATATTTTTCTTTTCCCTGCATGTCACATCAAATTTCCCTCCCTTCTTCAAAACCCTCACATTTTTTATCCTACATACTCGCTTAAAGGTGGAAGCATCTTTAAGGGCGTTCCACGAGTACCTCGCTACTTCGGAGCTTTGACCTCACTCCCGTCTGAAAAGAACTTTATGCGATCGTACAAATCGACTTATTCGACTCGACTAACTTTATTCCTCATGCGTCTGTCAATGCTGGCTCACGATGAATTACGATTTCAATCAAAGGGATCAAGTCCTCGGGCTCTCGTCATCCTAGAACTCGCGAAAATTGACCCTCCACATCTCCGTGCTAAATTTAATTTTAATCCTTCTTTCGATTTTTGCCTTTCCTTTGAGTAAAACGTGATGAATTTTATGCGAACGGAACTTGATAATGTATGGAAATATTTTGATCGAATCGTATGGGCCAGGCATGTGCGAACACCGATAAAACCTACTCAGGCGTTGGACCCGCTCGTCTGGTCTGTGGCAGAGAATTGATGGAAAAGGAGCTTAAAGTTCATCCAGCGAGTTTCAAACTTTTTCAATGGAATTTTCATTCACGATCAAAGTACAGGATATACCTCAATGGCAAAAAAAAAAAGAGCACGCGGTCCGCAATAGTCAGGATCGATAGGTTGCACTCTGAGTTCCAGACACATTCGCAATGTTACGTAAAAAGAAAAAAAAAGAAAAAAGAGAAGTAATTTAGAAACTATAATTATGACGATAATTGGAAAATTGAGCTGTGGTGCTGGTTCGTGTTGATTTTGTTTACTAGTTTGACGATAAAACTATTTCAGCCCACACGAGGAAAACTTGACGAGTTTTGGAAATCCTCGTCGAGTTATTAACGTTACAGGAAATCTTGCTGAGAGAAGTGCGTTCGATAATTTCCCCGCAAAATGGATGGAGCACCAATCTGTGGATGCTTCCACAAGTGGACCTCTCTCTTTCTCGATCCTCTCGCGCGATCGCTAATCCAATTTGCTCTTCTCACAGAGTTTGCAACTTTCTTGGGTGCAGAATTGGGTTGCCAGAGTGCGCGAAGAGGTACGGTGCTAAAGTTCGAGACGCATGTGCGATTATATGTGAAGAAATTGCGGCCGGAAAGTGTGATTTTATTATTCTAATTCGTTATTTGTGGATTTTACGTTCATTTTAATTTCGAAAGATTTTGCAATCAATAGAGAAGAAGGAGCGAAAGATTCTGAAGAGAAAAGTCCCGAAGCATTGTTTTGTACGACGTAACCTTCTCGAGATATTGCATTCGAGAGAATTAGCGAATGATGTGCAGTGGGTGTGGCGAGCGTAAGCCACACCCACCCGCATCTGATTCGCTGCTGCTAGTAAATGCAATAACTCGAGAACGGTGCATCGTAGAAAAAAAACACTCGAGGAATCTTTTCTTCAGGATTCTACGGCCGAATGATTCGACACAGTCTGAACGTGATTCCAAAAGTTTTTGGTGCTGGCAGCAGGCAAACAAAGGACAAAAGGCTATGAACGTATCCGCACTTCTAGTAACTCTTCTCAAGACGTTCGGCCATTTCTTCACGCTTCGATAAAGTTGAGATATTTAGAGAGAAAAGTTTGAAAGGTGCTTATCCTCGAGAAAAGAGTTGATCGCGACACCGAGGCTGATGGACGAGGATCGCAATTGAACGATGTCAAAAATAGATTTAAAAAAATGATAGCACGATTGAAAGCCCATTAAGAATTTATTATCAATTCAACGTTTTCTCTTTCTCTTACCATTCTGCTGGGACGTCGAGAGCCAATAGCCTGGTCCTCGGACCGGGTCCGGAACCCTGAACGTGTATTCAAGATCCCCTGCTTCCTCTTTCCAAAGTAATCGCAAAAGTCCTCTATCGTCAGACCTGAGTTTGATAACCGGACACGAATCGACGATAACTCGAGCTGTGCTCATTTGTCTCGTGGGCTCGATTTTATGGTCCAAAACTTCGACGACGTACCATTTTCCCATTATCTGTAAAAGTTAATGAATGCGAGACAAAAATTATAATACAACAATATTTTAATTAACAAAAATTCTTTTTCACTCGTTTTTTCCCATATTTTCTTGTCAGCAACGCCAAAAATTCGCAACAAATAATGCGCGCGAGAAATTACGTTATAAATATTCTCATGCGCGAACCAATGTTTTATCCCCGTCGGAATTTCGGCCGCCGACTATCAGACAGTTCGTTACTTCAATTGGTAAATGTCACCGCCATGAAAATAATGGGCCCCCAATATATAACGAGGAACTCGGCAATAAAAAACTTTGAAATATGCTTCGTCGCGTCATTCTGCCAAAAGTTTCGTAAAAACAAGAGAAAACAATAAAAAACATTATTCCAAATACATTATCAGTGAGTAGAGAAATATTTGCAAGATAATTTCATAAAAAAACTCATCAACTTTCTCGTCTAGAGAATTTCCGGTAAATGAAATGCAAATTACTGCCTCCAATATCCTCTTTACTTCGTTCTCTGACGTTTCGTCAGATAATATTCATAAAATGATTAATGCATTACGTTTTCCTACGGTGGACGGAGTAATCAATCCTTCTCGGTCGTTCATACGTTATGATTGACAGAAATAAAAATAAAACGCTCTCCGCACTGTATATACGTGTGTATAGTGTTTTGCTTTTTTATCTTTTGGTTTATTCATACCGGGTGACCGAGCATCGATTCGATGATCGTCGATTTATCAATTTCCCTCTGACCACTCGTCGAAGGTTCGTCCCGTTCGTCCCACCATCGGCGGCATACCAATTTTCCTCGATTTGACAACAGCCCGGAGAAGATTTTATTGTTGGCTTACATGCAAGCCTTTCAGGCACGTTTTTCGAACTTTATGCATTCGCAAATTCGAGCCCAGTCAATCAGATGAAATTAATTCCAATGCGTTCATGGTTTTCAACGTTTTTTCGTGCTCAATTCCGCGTGCAAACTGTTTCCTCAATAATCGATTGTTTTTTCAATTATTTCTCGACGGAAAATTGTGATATTTCTTTCGCAGTAAAAATCAGTTGTGAAAACTTGAAAATTGACGTTTTCCCCATGTGGGAATATCGCGAGGATTTGCCATGCGATTTGGGAGTCAAGGTTTTTTTATTCGGGCAGCAGGTGTCGCTGAAATTATTTCCATATATACCGGACGCCCAAACAGCCGGTTGGTTCATTGACCAAACTTCGTTTAAGCCGGTGCATGGGATATAAATATTTAGCTACAGATATACGAAACGTTCTGCGTCTAAAAACATTAATAATAAAAAAATCCATAAACGGATTGACGGTATGATACTTTTTTATTTTACGATCCAAGTTTAGGTGCCTTTTGGGCTCTTTTTATTTTTATTTCTTTCTGCCATCCGGATTACGAAATTTATTTACGTAAAGCCTCATTTTTTTTCCCTCGAAAAAATCGTTTTTCCCCGGAAATTAACGGATTTATAAAACAATGCAATTTTCTGGTTGTACTTTAATATTTATTTACAGCGTGTAAAAATCATTTTATCCAGTGCATACGATTCGGCCAATTCAACGTGAATTTATATATTTCACTTGCAGCTTTTAAACTCATTCCCCGGCGGCTTTTTATTCGCCCTGCCGTATCCATTCGAATAAACGAAAAACGAGAAAATTCAATCAATCTCGATTATTCGGGATTTGCGAGATAACACATTTGTAACGACTTTCCCAAAATAAACAGCTCTTTGTTGTTAATTCCAATTTTTTTCCAACTCTCGTTCTTGTCTTTTTTTTTTTTTCTTTTTTTTTTTTACGGATAATGAACGGTTCGGAAATGCAAGTTTGGCAACATCTATCGATGCGAATTCCATACGAGGGAAAAAAATTCATCGAAGCCTTTTGCTCTCCTACAAATGCTTTTTCGACCAGGATTTTCGATTTTATTCTCGTTCAAAAATTCCCCTTTTGTTCTTCTCGTATTATCGTTGTAATTTCTTTCAATTATTTTTTTTTCGCGTCGTCCTCTCGTTCGAAAAAAAAATATATCAATTCTCTGCGCACGGTGGAAGTAACAATGTTTTGACGTGGAAAATTACGTGAGGCAATCGGCTGCGATAAAACGGTCAAGCCCACCAGAATGAGCACTGTGGCTTTTGTGCAAAATATATCCAGACGCTTCTGGTTATTATGTAACCCGCTCACGGTGCACAGGCTTTTTCATGGATTTGATGGATCATCATCGTCGCGGTCACATTTTTTTTTTAAATTGCAATCAAAACAAATTTCTTTTTTTTTTCAAATGCACGATTTCAAGCTTTTTATTTATTTTCTATCAGTTGCTGTAACGAATCAAAATTTTTGCATATTTTGCTTCCTCAGAGAGAAAGTTTTTTATGTCAATTCGCGTAAAATGATTTTGGAATTGCTAGGAAAATACGAATTCTTTGGGATTTTGAAATTTTCAAAAAAAGGCGTAATCGCTGTAGCTTTCGCAAATTTTAAGATTTATTACTAGTTTTGTTTTTTTTTTTATAAATAGAGTAGCATAATGAGAAGGTTGGTATTGAATTTGGGGAATGTCGACTGACCCGTTTGAATTGGATGATTTTTCAAATTTCACCAAAATCTAAGTTTTTTGAAAAATCTTCCAACCGCTCTAATTTCTGCAAGTTTGTAAAATGTTGTGTATAAGTTTGTACTTGCTTTTTACTTTCTATTTGAAAACACATTCGAATATTTATTTCTTAAAATTTCTTTCTTGTTTTTCATTTCTTTTTTTTTAAATTATCAAGTGAAAACTTTTTTTTTTGTTATTTATCATTTAAGAAACATGGATTATTACGAATTATGAGTGGAATAGGATAATAACAGGGAATCGATCGGTACGAGCCCTCTGACACGTTATAATATCTCCCACGGGTGAAATTTACGTCGCTGCTTGCCAACGTGTCCGTAAATTGACGGGAATGTAAAATTTTGTGTCGGACCCTCGTCGAATAAATAAATAATTAATACGTTGATCTATTCGTAGCTTTGAAAAGCATTGCTTCGAATTTCCAAGGCAAGAGTCTTGCCAAGCCTTGGAAACAAAAAACAATTTTCAAAAACTCGTGATTTTTAAAGATTTTCTTAACAATCGAATGTTGTTAAAATTTCAAATGCTTTTCGTAGTTGCGAGAAAATGAATTGGCACGAAATAAAATGAAAATTTGAATTGGAATCCGTGATTAAGAATGCTCAAGTTGTAGGAATTCGTAATTGTCTAATGATCAGAAACGGCATGTTATTCTCGCACGAGAAAATAACTCCCGAGGCGCATCGGCATGAAAATTGTGGCAAAGTTTTCCTCATCGCTCGGATTAGCTAGAACGAGAATGGCAAGGGGAAAGGAAGAGAAACTTCTGTTCCATCGCATTTCCCACATGGAATTGACGAACCGGAAAATAGGAAAGTCTGATATTGGCATAAAGATCGCAGCGAGATAAATTCAATTTTACCAAAAATTATATTTCATTCCCAAACTTTTTCCTCTCGTTTTTAATTATCATTTCGAAATTCAATAATTGCGAACCCGAGGGCAATATGATTGTAGGAAAAGAAAAGCTCGTTGACCCAGCAGACGAACCCAAAAGAATGGGGAGCGATTAACCGGAGTCAGCTTTGTTCCTGGAATATTTCGTGCCCGTAAGCATAGTCGTGTCACAAGATACGAGCTGAAATTCTAAGCAGAGAAGCTCAGCGAAGAGTTGTAATTGAAAAACTCCGAGAAAATGGTCGAAAATGGAAAATAAAAAAAAAAACAAAAAAAATTAATAACTTGTTATACAAAAAAAACGAAAAAAGATTTCGTCCCAAGAAAAATTCGAAGAAAATTGATATTTTTCCGTTAAAACAATTTTATTCCAATAATTATTGGATTATTTGTAATGAATAATCAGTCAGTAATAACTTTTTATGAAAAAAAAACGAAAAACGAAAAAAAAATTCTTCCCAAGAAAAATTCGAAGAAAATTAATATTTTTCTGTTAAAACAATTTTATTCGAATAATTATTGATTATTTGTAATAAATAATCAGTCAGTAATAACTTTTTATGAAAAAAAAACGAAAAACGAAAAAAAAATTCTTTCCAAGAAAAATTCGAAGAAAATTAATATTTTTCTGTTGAAAATTTTTTTTCTAATAATTATTGATTGTTTGTAATAAATAATCACCCAGTTGGAAATGATTGATTATTCGTTATAAATAATCAATCAATTGCCAAATGATGTATCATTTGTGAAAAATAATCAAATGATTGATTATTTGTTATAAATAATCTATAATAATTCGATGAGAATGTGTTTTTTGCGACGATACATTCTTTATTGTATTTGTAAGACAAGCTTTTCGTGGTTATTGTTTGATATGGAAAAAGGCCGAATATAAAAGACGACTACGTGCGAGAACGAAGCGACAAGCTGGTAGAAAATGTTTGGTCGTGTTTGCATAGGGGCGTTTTTGGGGCGCGATGGTTTGTTCGGTAAAGAGCTGAACAGGCAGAAAAAGAGAGACAGGAATTTAGTAACTTTGGGTGAATCTGATATTAAAATCTGAATGGCGTCGAATGTTGTGTGTAGCGATGGTAAGAAGAGTCGAGGTGGGCGAGCGAGAAACACGTTTTCTCACTATCGCGATAAGCCCCTGATACGGTTCTGCCCCACGTTGGGGCGAATTACGTCATCGGGGTGGAGCGCGTCGGAGTCGAGGTAAACGACTGTACCGCATACACTCGCGAATGCGTACTCTCTATTTATTTTAGTACCGCGACGTTAAATCAGCGGTACCAACTGTGGAGAATGTTTCAATTTCCCTTGCGCCCAGGAAAAACGTGACGGAACGAGATCGTTGATTTTTGTGGCATCGATATTGAAATTAGTCAGTTGGAAAAGACGTGACGGGAGAGAAAGAAAAAATTTTCTTAAAAAAATGCCAACAGCATCTGTTGAAATTTTCCATTTTGTTTTCGTCAAACTTGTATGTATACAGCGGATCTGCTGCTGCTGCTGCTGCCTGCCTTGAATCCCACAAAGTCCAATTGAAATCGATCCAAGAGTTCGGAGGGACTATAACCGATTGACAGCGGAATGAGCGAGCAATAGGATTTCGTCTAGACCGAGGATTACAATGTGTCGGATGATAAAATGAGCATGCAGGTGGGGCAACAGTCTCAGTAACACGGATTCGGCCATTTTGTCATTACGGAATGTTCCATGGTGTAGTAGAAACTGGATGAACTTTCAGTCTGTTTGGTCAACTATTTCATTTACTCTCGTGCTAGAGGCCAACTGGCCAGTAAAGTTTATCGATTGAATCCGAAATTCGATAGAGATCGAGATTGCAAACGGTTAACTAGGGATGAAGCTTGGACTCGAAATACGTGTAGGATGACACGGAAGCATCATTAGTGTAAGCCATTCGCGAGACAGTTGCCAAAAGTTTAGTGGCAGGATAAAGTCCCGTGTGCCAGGGAGTGACATCGAGATTTAGGAATATTGATCCTTCGTTATCGCTCGCCCTGGTCCGCTGTTGACATTCCGAACCTTGCGCGGATAGAGCCAGAGTCCGGAGGATCGTGGACCACGAACAACTTTGCCACAAGCCCGGCGGGATGTCACGTACGTTGTAATCCCTGGTGACCCTATCAGTGTCGACCGAACGAGCGTATAATCTATAAATATCATTTTTTAACCCATCCGGTTGATATCTTCAAAAATGAAGTTACGGAGGAAGGTCTGCTCGATGTTGAAAATACGTTATCCTCAGATACTTTGGATGGGTCACCGGGACCCATAACGATTGTCCGATTGAAAGAGGACTCATTCCTGGAGCTGAGATTTAAGCTCGGCAGAGTGAAAAGTAAGTAGAAAGAATAAAGAGATCCGAGAAACGGTTGGCGAGCGATAAGAACCCGGACAGCTTGAACAAAAGTTGGCAAGATCCATAATACGTGAAAATAAAAAGGAAGAAATGTTGGAAAAACTATTGGAAACTTGGCATGTTCGATGAGGCCAAATTTCAGGAATATGCGGGAGGATCGTTGATCGCACGGACACCCAGAGAGATCGACGAGGCTTCGTGCGCCAGTTTGGTTACGTCAAGGAGTATTGGTGAATGTCCCGTAAAGAAGAAGAAGAAGAAGAAAAAAGCTTAGGTCCCGCGATGGAGAAGCTCAAAAGTGTGGAAAAGTTGAGGAGCGGGTAATACGAGAACGCAGAGAGGTGAAAAGATTGGCAGGAGGAGGGTGAGGGGAAAGTGTCTCGTTGAAAAGTGGCGTCGGTGAGGAAGGCTCGCAAGAGGGCGACCCTCCAAACTACTTTGGAAAATGGCTTCGCCGGGTGCTTACGAGAGCACGAGAGCAACGAGGTATATAAGAAAAAACGTAAATAGATGTACATGTATTTTGAGAAGAGAAAAAAAAACGCAACACGATACACTTGTGCTCGATCAAACGGAAGTTGGGGAAAGTTTGCTTCGTATATCTACGGCTTCGTGTCGTGCTGAGCACATGCACCTATAGAAATGGGAAAAGAAAGTGGTATCGCAACGGAGAGACGAGCCCGAAGGGTGGAATGTGTTCGATATCCTCGAGACTCGTCGTGGTATGCGCTTTAAAGTTGGTTTATGTGCTGCGCGGGGAGTTGGCACGAAGAGAGTTAATGACCAAGTCAGAAGGGTTGACGGAGCAGACGCCTTTCACCTGTACGATTTCTGGAAGTTCTATGACGTTAATCCAGACTCCGAAGCTCAAACAATGTTCGGACATCGATGGGAGCTTTGAGCCGGATCCTAATGGGTGGAGCCAGCTGGCTGCTGGTCTTCTTGGAAGCGAACCATCTACTACATTATTTACCTTTACGTTCGGTTTATGAATTCCCCGGGGCCAGAGGCAGTACCGAGGCTTCCTCGGTAGCCAAAAGCTGCTCGGCGGAACGCACAACGGAAAAAGATAAAGAGGACTGTATGAAAACAGTCATTGAAGTTGAGAAGAGTTAAAAGATGCTTAGGAAGAAAGGTTGGGAACGGAAGATAATGAAATAAAGCGCGGAGAAATTGCAGTTGAATTCGGAGAATGGAATAGCGAGCTCCCGGTCGCCGGGATTAGGTAACAACAGAAGAATGAGGGCGCATGAGGAGGACGGAAGGGAGAAGAAGGAACGCGGTGATTTGCATTTGAAACTCTTGAAGAGCTTGCAATAGCAGCCTCGGTAAGTTTTCAGTTGCAAGATCCACATGTAGAAAGAGCCGGAGGGAATGCAGGAAGAAAAGCTCAGTGCGGAGGATCCGGAAGCTACGAGTGGACGAGTGGCAACGGTAAAGCGGAGGGAAGACGCAGAACGCGACGCTTCAAGTGGAAGACAAGCAAGCACACGGCGAACAAGAGTTCCGCAGAAGAAATACAAGCGAACAAGGAGAACATTATTATATTTTGTATTTAACCGCCAACTTTGATGGTTGTGTATGCTGCTGCGGAACGCGAGACAAAGTTTCCTCAGGAGTACAAGTTTCCAGGCCAAATGGCTGGGGCGAAGGTTGGTTGTTGCATTCTTACCATGGCTGAAGGATGATGCTAGTTTTTGGAAGGCATTCAAAGGAGGGATGGGAATGACGAGGCGGTTAGGGACACCTGTGGCTGCAATGATTGAAGCTCGAAATAGCTTGGAATTTGGAGGGTGTACACGCTTTGTTTGTCAACTTGAAAAGTTGTTGCCCTGGGTCTTGGTAAAAGGCAGTGACTGAACTAGCTGAAAAGATGAATGGTCCTGCTCGTACGATTAATCCGACGCGAATCTCTGTTGCCTCGAGAATAGCAAAGATTTGTAAAAAGAGGTATATGTCATGAAAGTGCCTAAACGGCTTCCAACTTTTCGTCTGTTCGTTTGTTCGTCTTTTCATTGTTGCCTCCTCTCGTTTGCCTTTCATCCAGGTCGTGCATCTCAGAGGCTTCTTTCTTCAAAATATTCGCCGCGTCTCACGTCTGACTTGTGCTGCGGTTACCACGACTTGTAAAAGAGGCAAGCAGGTTCCTAGGCAGTGGTGGTGCTAGTGTCGTCTCGGCAGACGAAATTCGTTCAACTTCTCACCCCTCGTTAGCGCCATTATTCAGACGTGCCAGGATTCCACAAGGGCCACTGGCAACGATCTCCCTGTCGACCAAGCTGAATCCTCCTCTTTAACCTCCCTCAACCGTCTTTTCCGTCACCCCTTGCGCCTTGGGGCAGCCAACTTTTACGAAATCCACGCCTGGCGTATCGCTATTAAGATTATGAATTATGTCATGCTTTACGGTGTGCCATCCTTGCCAGACACTTTCATTCTGTTAACCGCATCTCCATTTTTTACGCATCACCCATTGGAGCCCATCAACTCTGCCCCAGGAAACATCGCGTTAATAACGTGACATCCCTCCGCGCGAACAAAGCACTTTTTTCCCGATGAATTAATATACGGACGAGTACGTAATCGGGGAAACGCCTTGACCCAAGTAGCCCTAAAGAGAGGCACACCTGAATTTCACTTTTCACTCCGGTTTGCCCATCGCTGCGAGCATATCCCGAACTTAATGGGATTAACATCCATCACAATGCCTAATACCAGCCAGTATGTCGACGCCGCCGTTACACGTGCATGAATACTTAACGAGCTACGAGCTAAACGAATATTAACTCCATTCCCTTGACGCCGCATCCGGCACCAGCAATTTTATCTCCCAAAACAAAAAACAACAATCTCCACCCGAGCCTGATGAAATTTTTTGTTAATATCAAATAAGAGCAACGCCCACGCGACACATCGTGACGCGGACTAATAAATGTTTCGTAACGAGGTCATCGGGGCTCGAAATCATTGTCGAGTTTTCCTTCCAGACCCTACAAGAGCCTATTTACCAGAACTCGGCTGCTCGCCGAGGTTATTGTTGCTAGCAGCCTTGCCACTCGCCTTTAGGCTCGAGGCCACACATGGGGCGGACTCCACACATTTAAGTATTGATTTCCCTATAGGATGGGCGAGTTTTCTTCATACTCGAGAATCATTCCTCCCTCAAACCTCGAGCTCCACCTCAATTATTGTCGTTGGATGGAAACAAATGAAACGGACATATCCGGAAGCGATGAAAGGGTTGGCAAAAGTAGTAAAGAATAGATTTACAGTAATGGTAAGAGTATGCTATCGATAAATGGATTTGATCGGCAGCTTCATCATACGCCATCACTCTTTGCAGTAGTCACGTATCAGAGCTGTCAGACGTGTTACGAGTAGCGCGTTACCAAGCTTCTCGGGGCTCGATACTATAAAGTTTTTTAATCTTCCACTTTAACGTTATCCAAGGGAAATATATGATCCATTTCCGTGATATCTCGTAACACTGGCGTATTATCGGCTGTCTCGTATCAATCCCGGAGCGATCCGTCAATGTTGCGATAAATGTGAGAAATAAAAAGTTACCACGGGCATGGAGAATGTTGTAGCCGATAGAAACGAGGATTAAAGTTTTGTTTCGAGTTGCGAACAGTTGGTTGAAATGTAAGTTGGAATATAAGTTGACTGCAAGATTTATTTTGTAGTGAGGAGTAGATGAAAGAGAGCCTGAAGCAGTTACCGCGTCACCTCGACGCCGACAACAACTGGCCCGAAGCGTTCAAACTTTGTCAAACATTCGTGTGCAGCAGCTCGAGGAGAAGAAGGAGGGCTGGAGACCCGCGCCATGTTCTCCGCAAACTTTGCTTACGTCTGATTCGTTAGATCGAGCTTTTCAGAAGCTCCGCGCGTCTTCTATTGAAGCACCGAAGGATGTATCATCGTTACGACGACATCCTGCGAATCCGAAAAGCAAGCTTACAACTTGGCAAAATAGCTCTGGGCTCCTAGAAGTTAAACATCCGAAACAGTAGATCCTCCAAAAGAGAATCCTATTAATCTGGCTCGCAGGTGAAACATCAGGCTCGCGATCTAGGCTTCGAGCTGAATGACTCGCCAGCCAACACGTTTAGGCAAAAACGACATGGTGCATAATTTGCAGCGAGCACGCGATGCATGTCGGCATGTGTTGTATTTGAAGGGGTGGTTAAATCCTCGAGGTGGCATGCTCACTGTCAAATAGGACGCAAGTTGATATATAACATGAGGAAGCAGAGTGTCGCGGCGTTGAAAAGTGAGGCGGTGAGGGACTCTCGTGGCAAAATATGGCAAAAGCTGGCAACTTGGTTTTTTCTTCCGGTTGGTCGTATCCGGCGATCTTTTTAGCATGAAACAGGTCCACGCGAAGTGGTTCATTGTAGAGCTCGCGGTATGGGTCGTTGAACAAAGGTACGCGATAGAGAGAAGCTTGCACGCACTCGGAGCAGGTTTCTTGATGCGCGTTCTCTTTGTGGTTCGTTGCGATGCCATCTCGCAGTAGAAAGTTTCATGCTTGTGATGGTATACAAAGAGTTTAATGCTGGGAGCAGGCTTAACGTCAGCGGACAGGGTCTATGGAGCAGCGGTTTAGGTAGATCGTAGACGAGAAGGGATGATGTAGAACGGCACAAGTATGCCATACCTAGCAGGGCCACAATGGGCCCTGCGCGTAAAACTGTTGGAAAATGTGCATCGGCCAACATGAATCGGACGCCACTTGAGCGCCTCTGCCACTTAGATATTCGTGTGTGCACACGTCTCTATCTATACGACACGCCCAATGGGTTTACGTTCCGATGGAGCCCACCGCAGCTATGGTATTTACTCGTTATACGATGCCACCGTATTCGCTGTATCCGGCACAGGAGCTTGAACGTGTTTTCGCACAAATGTATACGCTGCTCTTACGGGCACCGACCGAAAATTTTGCGCCTCTAAATTCAGCCACTGCTTGCGGATTCACCGAAACTCACTAATCAAAAGTCTTTCGCCATTTTTTTCTCTCTATACGATGAAAAATATTGCAGTTGGTTAAATATTAAGCAGCCCCGATGATGCACTCTTTCGTAAAGAGATTCGCTGCAGTGGGAAAGCGCACTTGATTATCTGGGATGAGAGAAGAATTGCCAAAGGAGCTTTTATCATCAACGAAATAATGTATCAAAATTGCGGTAATAAATATTTAACCAAATCGCGTATTTTGCGTGCGTGAAGCCACATTTTTATATTCCTTCATGCCGGATCGTAAATTCTCGGAATATATAGTGAAAATCCTGCCAATTAGTTTGGCGAATAGTGTTCCTATGGTTTCCCAAGACTCTTGGCTGGAATTTAAATCCGTCGCTATAGCAGAGAGCACGGAAATATCGAAGCCACGAAAATTTGTAATATGACTTCTGGCTTAATCTCCATTAGCACGCACCTCAACGAATCATTGAAAATCAATGAAATAGCTGCAAAGCGTAATGTGCGATTCATATTGTATGATTGTTAATGAAAGCCACAGATGGAGGTTGCAAGACGAAACATTGCGGAGCGCTTCTAGGAACGAAAGCTCCGCGAGTGGTTGATATTTGCGTTGAAAATTTGCCTGCCAACTCGCTACATGTGAGAATAATATTTTCCATATATTTAATATGGAACAACTGAAACGTAACCAGATCTGGCGTTACGTGTCTGGTATTCAACACTCGAGCTTTCGCATAAGGCACCCTCTGCTCCACCCAAAACCCTAGCTTCCCTCTCCCTTCGCCTCGTCTATTTTTGCTTCAACCTCGTGCTCGGAAAATGCCTCATTGCATACATTCATACCAACATATATGCAGCCATAAATTTATTATACGGATATAAGAAGACATTGGAAGGAAACGGAGGGTAGAGGCAGAAAGTAGTGCGACATCCAGACGCGATATTATTCATTTGGTCTACGTGAGATCAAAGTTTCATGCTGCATGCTGCACAATTTCATTTGAGGCTATTTTTGTATAGTAGCATAAAAAGCTTTTCGAGACTGGACGCGAATATGCAGTTTTATATTTCGAGTATGTGTCACGATTTTATGATGATTTTAGTGAATGGAGAAAAAATTAAATTTTACGGAGCAGCAGAGTTTCGTAATGGGAAGAACGAAAGTCCGCTCACGTATTTGGCGAGTGCAGCAAAGAGAAGCCCGCGGGGGGAGGAGGGGCTAGGAGAGCGAGGCTGGTGTCGTAGTGAAGAAAAGTAGAGTGAAACCGCGTCCGGAGCCATATGACCGGTGCCGATTGTACGAAAGCCTGAGGCTAAAAGCCGAGGGCGTGGGTGTGGGTCAGCTCGATGGAGCGGAGCATGGTTAGTCTCTCTAATTCGGTCGCAAGCTCGGAACCGTTTAGCGCTATGAGAAAATGCTTCTAGGTTCAGAAACTTTCGACAGCCCGTGCGTGTGTGTGAAGCTTATTTCGCATGCCGATTTCCGCGGCTATACTTCCGCATGTCGCTCATGCTTGTTGCTAATCAGTAGTGACAATATCGCAAATGGTAACTAAAAGTTTTAGCCAAATGTTTTGTCGCTGATTCTGTTTTTCGGTTTTTCACGAAATTGCTAACCTTGTCCCGCTGATTTTTTTTCTTTTTTCTCGTTATACCTTCTATACGTGTGTTTATTAAAAATTGACGATTCGTTGCATATCGAGTTACTTGAACGGAAGTCCTCACCCTCTACGCAGTTTTCGAGCTTTTATTTTTATTCTTCTTTGCTTTTTACCAACAATGTTCCTGTGCTCGACGCTCGATACTCGATTATTCGTCAATTCGGTATCCTCCCGTGGTGCCGCTTCCGGTTCTCTGACGTATCAGCGATAGCGTTACTCTCTCACTGACGCCCCCACCCCCCGTTCCTTTCGCACGAAACAGGCGCAAAAAAGGTGCTTTGTTTTTCGTATCGCGCTGCAGAAAAGAGAGCGAATTTTTTCGCGCGTAAACAGTGCGCCGAAAAAGTTGCGAGCTTTTCGAGCGAGTTTATTTATTTTAACGGATAAACAATGGCACGCGATCAGCGATCGAGGATACTTGGAAATTCGAAAAGTCATTGCGTTTTCATGGGGAGATTATACGTTTCGAAGCTTTCGTTTCAGAAAACATATAAGAATAAAATAATGGTATAAATAAATAATCTGAAAGGCAAACGAAAAAACGAAAATCGAATGAAACCGAAAGAAAAAACTATTCTCGTAATAAAAAATGCTCTAGAGCCCCTAGGGAGCAATGCTAACAACAATACTATGTGAATATAACGTTAGAATAAATAAGATACTTGAAACTGAAACTGAGGCTTTCATTCGATGCTCAAAACACGCTGGTAACGAAATTTTTTGAAAAATCGTCGATATTTTGTTGAACACGGTCAACGAAATATTTTTTTATAATTTCAATATGTTCGTTATGTTCGCAGTATATATTTGGCTTCTAACGGAATAGTCAGCAAAATTTACGATTGGAACGACAAAAATTAGCTTCCGAAGAGACTTTCTACAATATTTATTTCTGCAATGACACAATTTTTGGTATTATTTTGAAAAAAAAACATTTAGTCGAACGTATCGAACAAAATATCGATCTTTTCCAACGAAACTTTGTTTTCCGTGCACAAGGAAAATTCTAATCAGACTTTCGTGATAAGTAGAGCGCACCAGAGAAATACTATTGGAAATTTTGTCATGCGATGACAACGTATGAAAGCTGAATCGTAAATGAGCTCAAGTGGAAAAAAAAAAAAAACTGAAAAACCTTATGGGGCTATGGAGGGACGTGGGCAAAGCGCGGAAGCTTTGAATATTGCAACGTTCGGTCTCTTCAAGTTTCACTTGCGTCATAAGAATCCTTCGGCAAGTTTAGTCCCGTGAGTATTTGTACGAGGACACTTGCCTGCTTGTCGTCGTCCCCGTTGCTTTTGACTCTTCTTGTTTGCTCTAGTTTACACGATATTTGTCCCTCTGTACGAAAGGCTGCTTCCATTTCCGGTGTAAAAACTTTTACTCCGTAATTTCGTGCTAACCGATCGTTTCCCTTTTTTTTTTAAATAATAACGATCAATAATTATCATTATTTTGTGAAGATACCATATTGTGAATTCTGTTTCGAGGACAAAATGGCCGAATACCAAACACGAGACGATTCTTCGAGTCCGGGAGAGCTTTCGCTGTTATGGGGAGAAAAAAAAAGCAGGGAAAAAGAAGGAGGAAGGACGAACGAGTTTGCCCACACGTTCGATGTTTGCTCGTTCGCATGACCGGTCCCTCGTACACAAAATTATCTATAGATATAGGGGAAGAAGCTCGTGGCCATAACCTCAATATTCTATACCGTCAGGCTTCGACCTCGTCCTCGACCTTGGAACGACGAGGACGTCGTATCGTGTAACATTTTTTTTTATTTTTTTATCTCTCCTCCCCATGTCCGTTGTCGTGAACATTCGATCCGCAATTTTCGTCATTCAGAGGAATTAATGAGCGAATTATTAATTGTGAAGTACGAGGAGATTTTATTGCTCGTCGTTTGTTAGAATTGATGGCGAAGAGAAGGTGAAAAAAGCTCAGATTTCAACTCATCGGAATCATGACGTTAACGTGAGAATGAAAAAAAAAGATAATCGAGGTGGGAAAAAATAATAAAAAATAGCGGAGCATCGACGAGCCTCGTAAATCTCGAAGCAAGCTGATCTTCCTCCATAAATCGCAGGCAATGTGGACGTTGATTCTCAAGCTTTAGGAACCACTCTTTCTTTCTCTCTCACTCTCTCCAACTTTTTCCCTGCACCTCGTGTGTCCCATCTTTTTCTCTACTGCTACGCCTTGTTCTTCGTTTTTTCTTTCCTCCGCACTCTTTCATTTTTTTTCCGCATCTTTTTCTTCTTTCACCCACTCGTCTTTCTTTTTCGCAACAGCTTGCCCATAACTCGAGACAGGATTTCAAAAGCTTTCCTCTCCGGTGCATGGATTTTAAACACGACTTATGCTAATCGTACAATAAAAGACATAAAAAAAACATATGAACGCATAAACTCGTTTTCTATTGTAGCAAGAAAAAAAAACATTCCATTTCATAATTCAGAGTAGGTTTTCAAACCTTAGGATCGCAAATTTTCTGCTCATTCGTTTGAGTACCATGAACCTGCCTCGGAAACTCGAAATTTTAAACTCAAAAAAATCCAAAAAAATTGATTTTTTGAAAAAGCAAGTTTATTCACGGACTTGAGATTTAATTGCAGCTCCATTCGTTGAAATTCTTGCAACATATGGCTCGAATTGATCCCTTTAATTTTTCATATCTAATTATTATTTTCTCCCAGTGACAAAGGAATATTTTTTCACCTATTTTTCAATGCTCTACAGCGGGTTGAATTTTTTCCAGAACAGAAGAGCATCGTTCTGTGTGAATATGATATTTTTGTCACGTAGACACAACCGATGGCTCAAATATGGCATCGAATTTTTTTCTCTTTCACTCGTGCGATTCGAGACACCATTTTTTTCAGGTTTTTAGAGGGAGAATTTTTTGTTCTGCACTGCTTCACGTTGGTATCTCGTGCGGCAATGATTTTACTCAAGGGGTGAATAACGCTAGAGCTTTCCAGACTCGAAGAAAGGCGAGAGGAATCTTGATGGGTAACGGAAGTGGGAATATTATTGAAACTGACGAGGATCTCTGTCCCGTATCCGGGGAATTCCATTCTCGTACAGCAAGAGCACGATATCTCGTTGGAGCGTTTTGCGAGCGTTAACTGACAACAACAAGTCCTTATAACGTGCGAAATACGAGAAATTAAGAAACTGGAGGAAAGCAAACGAAGACAAAAAAGAGGCAGGAATTTTGGGTGAAATACGATTTGGAATTCGTGATTTTAATGTTGCAGTTTTAAGGTTGAACGCCCCTAAGCAACTCGCTGGCCCGAAAATCCTAACAATCCGCTCATGGGGAGGCTGAAAAATATCTTGACTCTGGGTAATACCCTCAAAGCAGTTTTTTTTCTTCTTTATTTTTTTTTAATGCTCAGTTAAGATTCTCCGAGTCGAGAAACGATAGGGATCACGTATACAGTCGCGTACCAGCAGCATCGCTGAGAATTTACGATTTTGTGGTGCGCCATTACGCCCGGTAAAGGATCGTGACTAGCAGAAAGACCGTCTCTCCAAACGTATAATTCAAGGAAAAGCTCCAGGTGAATTCGAGCGTAAAAAGTTCTATCGAGAATCCGCGCTGAAAGATTCGAGCTTGAGACACAGAGCAAACGAGCAGCGCGAGTTGGCCCAACGAAAACATTCGATTCTCGTGCATTTTCACAAAGTGCCTAAATTTGCTTCGTCGAATAATTCTCACTACAGGGTGTCCCAGAAAATTCGTTTTTTTCTACTGAAGAGAAAAGTTCTTGGGCATTTTTTTCTCCGACCTTTGGCTAGTCGAATAAATCGATCTCAAGCGGGAGCCAATCCAGTGGCTCGCAAGGGACGCTATCGATAGGTAACGCCCACTTTTTCGCATCGAAGCTTTCCATTGGCTATTCCAAAGTTTGACGCTAAACATTCGGTTTTTTTTAACCCTCCGAGTGCACACGTGACCCAAGACGTTTTTCAAATCGTTGTATTCCGGTAAATGTGTAATTTTTGTTTTTGTTTTTGTTTTTTTTAGTAAATTATTCATTTTTTATTAACCTTAATTTATTTTTCGACGAAGACGAAAATTGAATACCAAAACATTGGTTGCTATTAAATGGCAAACAATTGGTGGCAGGAAATTGTTCGGCTCATAACGACCCAGTGTGCACTCGAAGGGATAATCATCTCTATTTTTCCAATTATAACGCAATTATAATAAAATATTTATTTGATTGACAAACTGTCGTTGCACATTGTGGAAAATACATAGAATTCATTGACGTTGGCAAATAAATGTTTTCTCCTGCCTCATTACACAGGTTGACGAGGCACTATTTTCCGGTGGGTTGTTTTGAGTATGAAAGAAAGTCCGAAGGGTCACGTACCTCCGAACTATAATAAATCATTCTACGTTACGAAGAAACGAATATTTTCATAAGCTTCTTCCTCTACGATTCAGGGCGATTTGTCAAGTTGGAAAGCTCGTGAAAATTTCGTGCAAAAGAGTATAATGTGCGATAAGAAATTCTCTCTGGAAACCTCACACGCGTCATTTATCACGCCTCATGAAAATTACGTTTTCCCTATATGAATTTTTTTCACTATTTTTTACTGCTGGCCACTGAACAAAATATATATTTTCAATGCCGTAGCAAGAATTAATTCAACAAACAGAACATTTCATCAAAATGACAAGTTGAACGATCAGACTTGATGTAAATAATGCTGACCCTTACCCCATCGAGATCGAGAGATTCCTGTGACTTTAGTTGTGGACAATTAAGGAACGAGTAATGACTCGCCACGTCCACTGAATTGTCCGCCCACGTGTAACCCACCACAACTAAAACCACAATCGCGCACCACTTCATTCTAATGAGCGTTACGAGTCCAATTGGGATTGGAAAAAATGAGGTGTAACCGGTTGAAGCTCGCGAGCTTCAAAAGAATGAGAAATAATCGAGACGAATTCAGGTGAGCCCAATGGCCTCGATGGTTCGAACACAGAGTTGGCAGTTTGTTAGGTAATTCCCCGTTGATCCTCGACCGTGATTGGTCGATTTTTCCCTCTATTTATTTTTCAACGATCTGAACTTTTCTCGCTTTATTTTCGCGGCAAATTCAAAAACTTTTTCATTCCATTCCAACAACAAACGTCCAAGAGGGTAGTTTTTTCGTGTGTGTTTTTTAATTAAGTGTCAAGATGCACTTGACAGCTGAGATGGATTGGGCGGCCGAGTCTTACGATCGATTATAAAACTCAATCGTTTATTCGATCCGGTGGTTCGCGTCGAGAAAACTGCGGAGTAGGAACTTGACTCGATTAGGACGGATTTTCCAGGCGATTTAAACCCGCACGTTTTTTATCTCATGGCTTAACTTTTTCTTCTCCGCTTCAGCGGCGTTTTAAATATTTCGGTCGAAATATCGAGTCAAACTTTTCGAATTGAATTTTGTCGAAATTCTTGTTGGAGTTGATTGAATTTTGGTCAACCTAACCGCACTTGATTCGTCACGAGTCGATTGTGCACTGTTGAAAAAATAATTAATAGGTCGGGGATCTTTCGTTTAATTTCCTCCGTAGTTCACAGAGTCCCATCCAATTTACGAGATCATTTCTTTTTATATTTTATCTCTCCCTTCTTTCTTTTCACGAGCTTTCGCTCGTAGCAATTCCAAGGTTAATGGAACACTGGCGACCTTATCTCGGCCGGAAATGAATTCTGCCACCGGAAACGAGGTCAGAATCCCAATGAACGTAAATATCTATTTATTTATATGTTTCACAACAAACAAATGAATCAGCACAAATCTCAGCGACTCTTTTCCAAAAACCACCAAAAAAATACGAAAAAAAAATGCAAAAATTCTTCAAACCAGAATTTCCCGCCTTTTTTCTACCGTCAATAAAATTCTTGAAACTATTTTTTCCCTCTGATCAAAAAATCTTTAAAAAACTCGAAAAATTAGTCAGCCTCGTAGAAAAAGTTGCATCGATTGTGGCGCGTGAGGGATGGGGATCGAGAGGCGATGTTTTTGGGGTTTCGAGGGACGGGAAAAGGGGTTGTTTTTCTTGGGAAACTCGGGCAACCCAGAGGAAGAGATAAAGAGAGAGAGAAAGCGCTTGATACACAAACGACGAGACCACGCACAGGAATCAACGCCGAGAAACACGCGTACACGCACACAGCACGAAAACACCAGGCACTAATAAACAATGTGGCAGGATGTTGTCTCTACGGAGTTGTAGAGCACTCTGGAACCGATGAGACGATATTCACGTCAACGACGTTAATTCTCTCCTTCACTGCCACCCCCCGCTGGACACCAATATATAAATACAAACGTGTCACTATTTTCTGATTATATTTTTATCATCATAATGATTATTTTTATCACATAAATAATCTATTATTATTATTATTATTGTTATTGTTGATTTATTGAATTATAAATTTATATTTACTTGTATAATTATTACTTTTTATATATTTTTTCTATATATTTATTTATTTCTTTATATATATTTATATATACAGTCTTTTGGCTCTAGTACTATAGCAGTCTACTGATCTGCTTCGCTCCCGAGTCTGATCTGCTCTACGAGAGCTCTTCTACTTCGCAACGGAGGTTGTTGAAGTCGAACCGCGTGCGCGGCGAATAGTCGTCGAAACGGTAGTCCGCGACGACGCCGTACTCTCCATACGACGAAAAACGCTCTTTTCGGCTTTTTGCAAATATGTGCGCGAGACGTACGTACATGTTGGTGTGTGTGTGTGTGTGTGTGTGGGGAGGGGGCGAATTCGAAAACAATCTTGGGAACAATAATGATAATTGTGATTTTTTATCGTAATAACAAAAAAATCGAGCTACGAATCTGTCAAGAGGGCGAAAAATTTGGAAAATCGTGGGATACCGATTTTTTTGGTTGTATCGCGAACGAAAAAATTCTTGGGACAATTCTGGAGGTTGAAAATGTTTTTTTTAAAACGAGGGAATGTAACTCGTCGTCGTATGCATCAACCGACCACGAGCATAATCTCTTCTCTCCTTCTTGATGTCCCTCCTCCCTCCTCTCCACCCGCATAGCGCGGACTCTTCTCGTAATGAAAATTAAACTCGTTCATTCAATCTAGTCGATCGTCGATTGTATGGGACGCGTCGCGACGCTCACTCGTAAATCGTCCACGACTCGAACCGTGCAGCCCTTCCCCCTCCCTCCCTTCGCCGACCCCTTTATTAGCTCGCTCGACGGAACGAAGATCATGACTAACATTTTTTTACCCNCAAAATTTTTTTTCCCCCCCCCCCCCCTCCATTTCCAACGTTTTTCCCGATGAAAAAATTGGAAACGATTGTCAAAAGGGAAATTTTCGATTCTGAACTGTTAATTTTTGGTCAATGACGTTTTGATAAATTAATTTTTACGACGTAAAGTCCGAGGTTGGCCAATTTGTTGATGGAAATTTTGAAGATTTTATCGACAACAGAAAAATAATGATACCATTTTAGAATCAAAGAATTTGCTGCTAATTTTCATCCACACAACCCGATATTTTTGTTTATTTATCTTCATTGTCAGTTTGTTTTTTGGTACATTTTAATTTGTGGATGAAAGCCCCGAAGCTTTAATTCATTCGAAACATTTTAATTATCTGTCGAATTGATATTTCCGCGCATTGCCTTTCCCCAATGCCTCATTCTCTCCTTCTCTCTCTCTCTCTCTCTCTCCCTCTCTGTGTATTCAAACGGTACAGGTCTTATTTCCGTCAGACCGCCACAGATTTATTACTCGGATACTAATTCCCGTCAGTTGGGAGGCTCTATAATTTTTCTTTAACAAGCCTCCCAGCATGTACGACCTCCTGCGATATTTTATTTAACATGTACGCGGATATAAAAGTTGTGGAAAAGCGTGGGTGAAAAATGTTGAAGAAATGAACAAAGTTATTTCGCAGTAAGTCATTTCGTCCTTTTAATTTTCATCTCGTTGCTCGAGGCTTCATTAACGTGTTTTTTACCTTCATCAACCCTCAGTTGGTACACTGGGTCATTGTGACCCGGAGTCGTTCCTTCCAGTCAAGCTGACCCAGTGCGTAAACGCAAAATTCAAAAACCCGGTCCATTTTGCCCCAATCCCGAAAAATCGAGTTTCCCATCGATCAGATAATTAATTGAAATTATTGCGAATTATAATCAGCATACATTTTTTTTTAACGAATCTCCTGGGGAATGCGCATTCCATTCGCCATTGAAAATGATAATTCTCGCAATGATCTATGGAGAAAAAAGGGCAGCAGAGATTTGGAAATTGGTGCACAAGGATAATTGCGATTGGTGGCCTCAGAGGGGATTCGAAGCTTGTTTTCCGTGCGGACTGACTAATTTGATGTTATCGAGGGTTTTTTTTGTTTCCTGGTTTTTTTTTATGTTTTTTTTTGGGGTGGATATAATGGATGGGCTGATCGCCACGCTGAGTTGGTTGTTTGGTAGTTCAAGGAATTTTTAGCTGTAATAAATAATTGTTCAATGTACCAGGATCCATTATCCATTAGCTCGAACGTATAGAGCCGAGAAAGAAAATGTTCCCCTAGGTGGATGGGAGAGATCGAAAACCCTCTCGGGATATGGGCTGCATTATCGCATCCCTCGTATTTTTTTTCGCAATTTTTATGGCCAAAACATAATTCTGTCCCGAGAATGGATAAGACGTAAAGAAAACAGAAAGGAAATAGGATGGAAAGAAAGATTATGGAGGAACAATGAAAATGAAGGCAAAAAAAAAGAATGAAATAAATTAAATAAAACGATTTAAGCCGGTGATTACGAGCCAGGAACGTCCAGGCATAATACACCAAGAAGCACCGGTAGTAGACCCTTGGAATGAGTCAGACATGGCCCCTCGAATTCCAAAGACGACACAACAATTCTCCCGCGTGAACAAGTGACCCGTTCTACCGTTTGATTCAAAAGTACCCCTTAAAAAAAAGTCTAGTCCCTTAAGTTTCAACGTCGGAGAGATGTAGATCGTGAAATCCTAGGAAGGATCGTATTCGGAAACTTTTTTCTACGATGCCAAGTTCGCGAGTTACGAAGAGTTTAGTCAAACAGCCAATCAGCGGACAGCAAAGCGGCAGCGTGGGAGGAGCGCGCCGCGCCCGCGCCAGCGACTGATTGGCTGTTTCCTTCGTATTTGAATTTCTCTTGAACGGTGCATCGTAGCAAAAAACAGCTAGGGACTTTTCTGTCCAGAATTTTATTCTCCAACCGATAATTCGAGCTTAAGCACGACTTTTGACTGTTCCTGTACATGCTTAAAAGAGAAAACGTTTATTCCAAAGGTACGCTCTTCTTTAAAACAAATTAAATTCGACTGCAGTTCTGGAGAAGCGAATCACCTTCTACTCTTCCTCGAAATACTTTGCTTTAATTTTTGTTTTTGTTTATTCATCTATTTTGTTTAAATTTTCCCACTCTTCTCTCATTTGAACTGTGTTCTTTTGTGTTTCTTCTACTATCCCGTGGTATATAGAAGGAAAAAGCTTTCTCGTTTTTTTTCCTCCGGGCGGATTTGCCTCTCGTTCACTTCGGCCGTCTGGATAACGATTTCACTTCATTTTTTTACTTTCTCTTTTTTATCCTTAATGAAAACAGTAAAGTAACAGACATGACGGTTTTTCGTTTGTGTGTTCTTCCCCGAGTTTGAAATTCCGGGGGTAATGTAATTGCGCTAAGGAGCCACTGCGGACAATTTATTCCCCATTAAGCATTAATAATCCTCAATTTTGTTAAGGAGTTCTCTTCAGAGACAAATTTCCGTGCAGATTGTCTGGTTTTTTTTTTGTTTTTTTTTTTTTCAAATAACCAGTGGTCTTTCTCGATATTTACGAAACTTTGATTATGGCGTCGAATGTTAAAACTGTACGTACCGAAAAAATTATTGAACCGTTCGTAATTTTTTATTTTTGCTGCCAAAACAATAAAAAACTGAAAAACATATTTTTTTGTTCTCGAAATTTCATTTGGCTCGGAGGGAAATCCGGAATGCTCGTCGTATCCGTGACAAGTATTATTGAAAAACCATATGGTCGGGAGCGATTCGACGCTGCCAGGCACTCGCGTTGCCTCACGGATTTCCGTTATCCGTTTTTTTTTGCATCATTTTTTCCGATTTTTTAACTTGGCCTTCTCTAGCGTTGAACGCTTAACAACCAGGACGCGTACGTCGAGGAAATCCTATTAACGGGGACGTACTACAATTGCTATTTTTTTTTCTTTCAACCCTCGATCGCTCTCTCTCTCTCACTTGCATGACCTCTGCCGCAACGCGTGGCTGGTAAAAACCAGCACGTCTTGAAGGACGAAAAAAAGCGAAGTGAATATAAAAACTAAATAGCAGTTATTTTACGGTGCAAACGAGGGACAGGGAAAATGGTGTTGAAAAGTTGACTGCTCGGGTTTGAAGCACCCTTCGATGGAGCTTCATTCTGCACGGGAATTAAAAAGTGAATTATAATTGATTAAAAGTCATATCCGTCGTTGTATTTACACGCGAATATTGTTGTGATCGTTTTATTGTTGTTATTATTATTATTATTACTATCCGCTTATCAATGTTCTCGTTTCCACACGAAAATGGCTACCGAGTAGGAAATTGGCAGCCATCTTGGATACTTCAGTGCTGTGTCTTTTTTAAATCCAGGATCCAATTAATTCGTAATCAGGAGGCAATAAAAAATCCAAAATGGCCGTATAATTCCAGTAGCTCAGCGGCCATCTTTTTTTTCAGGAACTAATTAATAATTAATCTGGGGCAAAAAAGCTGGTGGGTTTGGAGGAACCTTGAGCAATATCGTATGACCTGCTCGTGGTTCGCAAGTTTGGGCAGGTCGATTTTGATGGAGAAAGAGATTGCCATGAAACAGACAATAACGAGAGAGAATTAATAAGTAGGTCATATCCAACTTCTGGAAAATCAAGACGCAACCCCTTTCCTCGTTACCTCGCATTTTACTTTCTCTCCATCTCCGTACCCTCGTCTCTGCTCTGGCGAAGGGGTACACGATAATTAGTTTCCGTTTAGCCGAAAGTTGTGGATGCGCGCGAGGTAATAAGTTAATAAGGAAACTCACTGACGCCAGGAACATTGAAAACTTTACTAGTTTGATCGACCTGCTGCTGGCGCGGGGAAACGGCTCTAGGAGTTTACGCATTACGTTGTTTGGATGTCCGGTCTCCGGCGCTGTTTTCCTTCCTGCTTATCTCGCCTCTGGAGTTTCTACTTCACTCATCTATGCGCCACTATTAATTTCCTTCTCCACCGAGAATCCTGTAGATGGTAGACTTTCCGGTCAGATATTGAATCTCAATGTTTCAACGCCTGTCCCCGAAACAAATGTTACAAATGATAAGATGTCTTTTGACTAATTAATGCCATCGCATTAGCTGGTCAAAAGACATCTTATGATCGAGAAACCTTCGGTGTTCAAATCAAAAGATTTTTGAATTGAGACATAATGACCTAGTCCTTGGTTTCGGTTTTTTTACCTTCCAGGAAACTTGTATCGCTCGAGAGGTCGAATTCAAAGATACAGTTTGAACAAAGCCTTTTGATCTGATAGTGGATTTTAGTGAGAACCCGTAGGATACAACGGCTGCACCCGAAAAGGTGTTGTTTTGGGCTGGCACTATTGAAGGTGGAGTAACTTGTGTAACTACTCTATTAGAAATACCTTGGTATCTTTGAGGAACCCTTGAAGATGTTGTGTTGTACGGAATCCCCTTGATCCTGAGCTGCATTTAATCTCAGCTCTTTAGAAAAGCCCCTTAATCTTTGCCAGCAGGTTGTAGGAATCTGAGGAGAGATCGTAATTCTGAGGATATGCCTGTAAGGACTCAAAGGAGCGAAGGCACTGAAAGTGACTTTAATCAGTCGTAATAATTACAGTCCTTTGGCCTGCTGCATTCGGAAGGACCAAGGGAATCTGTTAAGCGAGGTCGTAGGCGTCCAGCTGACTCCGGAAACCCAAAGGTTAGTAGCCCCTATTGAGGAAATATGTTCATCAGCAGGGAGTCAGGAGTCAATGAAATTGAACGCGATCATAACGAATGATCTCTGAATCGCCACGCCTAACATCATCACGGACCCCATGAAGGGGGTCGTCATCATCTTCATGATTAGCAATGAACAGGGAAGCGCATACGCCAAGTTTGCCCAGAAGCAATGATATCTGGATGACCAGTTACCTCATGGCGTGTACATAAACTGTACAGAGATGAAGGATGACGTTAGTAACGGTTCATGGGGTTGAACTAACAGTCATACGAGTTCCACTTGAACGATCAATGGCCCAAGGGTGACCAATGACGCGATAAATCTTACGTCCTTGTGTTTCCTTCCGCCGAATACGATTGACAACACCATTTGCGGAACCGTTAATCCCCAGTGCCATCACGTTATAGCGGGTGTCAACTTCGTTCGCCATTTTTCCATGAAAAAAAGTCATGGTGGATGGACATCACTGTCCTCATTCAACAATCATGATACTCATGAAGCAAAACATCGTTCGACCTTGGTTCAAGGTCATATTTGTGGTACTACTTGAGTAATATGGATTCGAATGCCACACTCCACCGTGTACACTTTATTTAAGCAGTTTCTAGAAAAGCTCGCAAAGTGAATAAATTATGCTGGCTGGATGAGATTACCCGATGCATTTAGAGGATCTTGAGATATTTGCGCGGCCCGGTGACCACCGCAATTAGGATAATGTCTGCTTAGTCTCGTGTCAGGGAGATTGCCGGATTATTCCTTGTTCATCTCGTCCAACATAATGGTCCATCTCTACGCGGTCTGAATGTCATGCGACTGAAGCGGTACAGGACATTGAGCAATTTTGGCTTTTATCGAGTACCCTAATGGGTAGGGAGCTCATTATTAATCGTATAATTCACGAAATAAAAACTGATATTTCTTCTGTCCAGCGATTTTGATGATAGAGAAAGATACGAAATTGCAGTGGCTCATAATCCGTGGCGAGCATCTCTAGGAATAATGTGAGCTTGAGAAGCTAGTGGCTCGGCAAGTATTGGAAGAAAGGTCGAATTACGTTCTTATTTTAAATTCAATGTTATATGGGATTCCAACGTGTCGTATATACACAATTCCACCATCGATCGTACGTGCTGCTACGTAGAGATAAGGGGGTTTAACATCGTATAGCATTGGATATGAAACTGGGTAAGAAAATAACGAATCGATAAGGGCAAATACTCTTGGAATATTTTTATCATACCTTTGGGAATTAGGTGATATTTTCAGGAGCACTTTTTTTTCTTCTCAGTTACTATTCCTCTCAATGCACTTTAGCGGGAAAGAATTGTTTTCGAAAGCCGGCAGGGTCATTGGATGAATCTACGGTGCGAAGCGGGCAACATCGATTGGAACATTTTTTTAGATCGATGTATATATTAACTACGAAAGTACATAAGTACTATGGCCCTCGACGTCGGATATTGGCCGCTTTAGCATACGATAAATGGGCGCGTTTGATCTATGGACAAAATCGGGTCAATAGTTACCGAGCCGTGACAAAGCCTCGCGCGATGCCATACCCAGATATGCTCTAAAACGTAAACACTCCCTGTATAAACTAACGCGCTCAGATAAACCGAGGTTTCGCGGTGTTTTCGGGATGCATCGATAGCTCAAAGTCAAAAGGTCATCCGATGTGTGGGCGCGTATAGAGTTGACACTCATATGGCGTTGAGCCATTAAAGTAACGTTTATTACGGAACACGCTAACGTACTCACGTTCGTTTTTTAAACGCCCTCTACCGTGTGTCGCGAGAATCGCGTTGGAAATTGATGCACTAGAAAGACGACAAAATTCTGGAGGAAAAAGTGCTTTGCGATTTTTCTGTACGACGTACCGTTGCTGAGATATGAGCCAAAAAGTGAAGGCCCGCGCAATGCATTGTGGGCAGGAGTACGGAGTGGGGGAAGCGGTCGCGATTGGCTCTCTCGTAAATCGATCAATATCTCAGCAACGGTGCGTCGTAGAGAAAATAAACCAAATATTTTTGTTATCAGAATTGTGAGATCCAAGTCCTCGCTAAACAAGAAGCACTAATTTTAAATAAATTTACATAAAGTCTTCTTAAACCTGAGAGACACCGTATAAACAATTCTTCCGAGCTCATCATATTCGCATTACTCTTCCAGACTTCATTCGCAGAGGTACGCTGACGTTTTCAGACAAATCTGGAACGTCAGAGAGCTGATATACCACCTGTACGTTTTGCCAAATGGAACCATTCGTCCTTATTGTTTCGCGGAGATACATGTTTCATGCTACGCTGCACAAGTAATAACATCATATATGGAAATGCACGAAACAGCTGTGCCGGCTTAATCCCTTCCCTCCTTCCCTGCCCGCTACCCTTTTCAAGCCCGCTATATTTCCCATACTTGGAGCAAACTTTTCCTCATAAAGTATACCTTTTTCAGACAAATACTTAGACACTTAATTCTTCAAATACGCATTATTTTTTTCTCTAATTGGGGCATTTTTGCCAATCCTGGACACATTTTATTAGGAGCCTACTAATAAAAGGAACGGTCAATTTTATCGTTGGCTTGTTCGGCAAAAGCCAGTTGAGCGCCATTTAAATCGTTCGAGGGTCCAACCGACCATTTTGCGAGGATTAACGAGTCTCGTATAAAAATATACAAATGAAAAAAAGCGGAAAAAGGATGCAAAAAAAAACCGTCGATGCAACTGAACCGTTATAACTGAATTTCGAGTAGACTTTGATACGTATAAAATAAAAGCGTTGCGCAATAACCAATATTTGCGTATCGATTGCCGTAACTCGTTAATCACTCGCTACGATTACCTAACGAACCCTTTGGCCGTATATAAAGGGGCGCTAAACGATCCCGTGACTCTTCTAACGAGGAAAATCTGCGTCATAATCATTGACCGTTGATCGTTAACAAATTGAAACTTTTTTTTTTCTCTCAAAACTTGAAGCGATCGTAATTTCTCTCGTTTACACCTGATTCAGCGACATTGATAGTGTTTTGGACCGCAGACGAGTAGACTTGACAAGCTCCCTTAATTGCCCTAACCCAATCGCAAGCGTTGAAAGGCAAATCGGTAAATTGTTCAAAAAGCTTGATTTTTCGAGCAAACGAAAAGTTTCATTCGGCATCCAGAGATAAATATTGTTTTCCTGCACCCAACTACATCGGAGGAAAGTGTGTCGAGAGGATTTACCGACTGCGAAACTTACAGATCGCCTATGAAACGGACCAACTGTTGGCATCGTGAATATTTATTTTTCCGCACCCGATACGACGTTCCCGGGTTTTATCGACAGCAGCCAAGTTTCACTTGAACATTTCCAATGTTTTAAATTCGCGGGCATTCACAAAAAGCTTTACACGTTAAAAAAAAAAAAAATTCAAAATACCAGAAAATTGGCGCCATTTCGGATTCGAGTGAGCGAACGATATACTTCCAAAAATAATAATAAGAAATAGCTGGAGCATTTTGTAGAGGGAAAAAAGTGACGGAATTTGGTGGACCGGGCGATCTGGTGCGCGGCGTGTACCCTCGAAATTCTATATAGGGTTGATCGTCAAGGCGCCGGCGCTGATATATTCTATAAATAGAGTGGGTGAGGGCGACCCCCGTATTCGACTGAGAACTGAGAAACATCATCAGACACAAACGAGAACGACGGCGGTTCGAATATCCGAGTGCACAATAGTGATTAAGGTTGGAGGGTAGTTTTGGTGGCGTGTCAAAAAGGCTTTGAACGCGGTGCTCCGAGCGGTGGCTGGGTATTTTGAAGGGAGGATTCTGTCGCTGTTGAATTTGAGGGAGAGGAAAAAAAGCGAGTGGTGAAATTTGATGGTGCCGAATCGAGCAACTTGTTAATAAAATAGTGGAGCCAGCGATTCGGATTGTTGATGAATGAAGAACCAAGATAATTGGGTAAAGGATCGTTGATTGGAAGGAGTGAAGGAAATAATGAAAAGGAAGAGCGACGCTACGATGGCGTCGCCAAGGGGAACGTGGAAAACAGTAGGAGCAGCGATACGTCGATAGCAAAGACGTGCACGCCGAGAAACGAGACTAAGCTGAAAACGTTCGGTCCCCTTGAATATGAGGCTTTCAACCCGCCACGAATCAACGACCCGAGAAGACTCAGTAGCAATACAAGCGGCGGCGTCATTGCAACGAGAATATTCGGCGAGTAGTATCGATGCTCGTAAAAGTTGGATCAGCTGGTGATCCAATGGGACGAAAATAAAGGCTTTTAAAATTGCGACCATGTGAAATCTCGTGGATTTCGTTGATGATCGAGGACAAACAAGGCCTATATAGTTGTGACTTATTACAGGTGAGAAAAGTGATGATAATCCATCGACATCGTTAATATGGCAGGCTCGCTGAGCTATGGCCAGCGAAACTAGCGAAAAATTGGTAGGCAGCTGTCTGTACCAATTTTTGCTAACCAGCGGGGCTAGCATTTTCAATCGATGATCCAAGAGTTCGTTGGGAAGTTGCAGTGTTGCGTTTTATTGCAAGTTTAAAAAGTTGCATACGTCGTCGGAAAAGCACGACAATTGCTGGAAATCGATTGGGAGTCGGGAAACTAATTTATTGATTGGAAAATTCAATCGGATGTTGGAAAATGGATTTAAGAAAACTCGTTTAGAAAATTGGAAAAACTGATAATTCGACTATGTTATCGGAAAATTCTATCCGGTTGACGAATCGAATCCAACGCGTTCGATTTGTCATCGAAATAATTTCTTACGTCGTTCCGCAATTGGATTTTCATGCTCGATGACGTTGGCAGATGGAAAATCAATTTTCCAGCTGGAAAATTGATTCGCCAGCTGAATTATCAACGAGACACCAAATTGCTCGGTGGAACGAAACCTCGAACGAATCAACAACTCAATTTTCATTCGAACCGATTTTTCCAGCTGGAAAATTCGTGGCTCGAGCGACCGGTCGCCGTGGAATGCAATCGAGTAGTTAAAAAAACAAGCACTAAGCCGCGTTGTTACGTAAGAGGGTTCTCGCGGTCCGGGGACTCCCGGGAAGCGTGCTCTCCTTCCGGGTAAACTCGTGACGAAGACAATCTCGTCGATGACGATGATACAAACGAGTGTGCTAATTATAAACGTGCACGTGTGCCGGCAAATCAGTGATGTGCGCCTTCTCCATCATCATTGTCATAGTTCTAAGGCTCCTTGTCATTTCGTCCGAAATTTTCCAATTTTATTTTCCCAAATAAATTAATTTACGCTCGAGGAAAAAAGGGGGAGGAAAATTATTTCGCTCAATTCCGACCGAGTACGTTGATCCCTTAACGCGTGACGTCACAGCGACCCTGACGAACCAAGGATCAACGATCTGCTGGGACTTGAGCCAAGTGGGAGAAACATTTATTTCCGAAATTTCCTCAATCCCAACAAACAAACAAAAAAAGATTCTTTTTCCAAATGGAAAAAAATACTTTCGAAAAATGAAAACCGTCGTTGTAGAGAAGCAAAAATACTTTTTTAATTACAATTTTATTTTGGCGTTTAAACAGTGATCGGTGAAAATTGGGAAAGGCTTCAGCAACCGGAAAAAAAAACGGTCGGCAATGGCTCTGGTAATGTTACCGTGCGACTTGCCCTGGTGGCCCGCAATAGTCAAACAGCTGGACCGTGCCGGTTCCTCGCGGACCTCGAACGACCTTCTGGATGCGATGCAGAGGTTGCACGACATGTGCAAGTGAGTATCGTCAACGATTTTTAAGTTTGACTCAATTTTCGGACACAGTCATTTTCTTTCTCGTGGAATTTTGGAGAAAATGGGAAAAAATTGGAAAATCGGTCGAAATTAGTAACTACGGAAAATCACGAGATAAAATGATGCATTTTTGGCGAAAATCGGCAAACGTCGTTCTGAAGAATTGCGAAAATGGAGAGTGAAGGGAAAGTTGAGAAATGTTGCGACTTTTCGGAGTTGGCCACGGGCTTACAAACTCCATTTGACGCGGCAAATCGTTACACAATAAATCCCGAATCCCTCCTGACGTTGTAGATAAGATTTTGGATGCTTAGCGCCGCCTCTAACGATTGTAACTACCAAACAGTAACTATATTCAGACGCTGATCTCACGTAGTTATTTCACTCTGTACAACACGTCAAGCTGGGACTCCTCGCTAAATCTGATAGAAATGTCTTTCCACCTATGTACTCATGTATTTATATATATGCTGTCAGGTATATAACGCATCATATATATATAGAACGTTATTTTTGGACTGTTCTATGCATCTTTCTTTCTCCGTCGTCGAATCGACCGACCGCGTGCTACTTTCCTCCACAAAATTCAAAATAAATAAGAGCAAAGATTATTTCCATTTGTTTCCGCCTCAAAAACAAACAACGCGACCAAAAAGTTGCGAAAATTTATTTTCCTCCTACAAATACGCAAAAATATGTTGATTGGTTCGATCGACGTTCACAGCATAAGCCTCGATCCTGAGGAAGACAATCAAGATCCCGAAGTTTTCGTCGGTCTTGGAAAATTTATCGACGACGATTTGAACGATACCGAGAGGGAACAATTTTTCAATAAAACGATACCTCGCATAGTGGACAGGGCCAAAGCGCTGAGGTCTACCAAACCACCCCAAGGCTTGTACTTCAGCCTTCAACAACAAGGTACAAATGTAATATTTACTTTATTGTTTATTTACTCCTTTTCGTCGTCGTTATCCATAGCGGATGCTGTTCCTTTTCCATTTTTATCGGTTCTCAGTCGATTTGACACACCGGGTCAAATTGACCCAGTGTGTATTTCATGCTGTTTTTATTTTTCTTTGTCATCCGAATATAAAATACAAATCGGGTCAATTTGACCCAGTGTGTATTTCATGCTGTTTTGACTTTTCTCTGTCATTCGAACATAAAATCCAAATCGGGTCAATTTGACCCAGTGTATATTTCATGCTGTTTTGACTTTTCTTTGTCATTCGAACATAAAATACATATCGGGTCAATTTGACCCAGTGTGTATTTCATGCTGTTTTGACTTTTCTCTGTCATTCGAACATAAAATCCAAATCGGGTCAATTTGACCCAGTGTGTATTTCATACTGTTTTGATTCTCCTTTGTCATTCGAACGTAAAATACAAATCGGGTCAATTTGACCCAGTGTGTATTTCATGAGAATTTGATTTTTGTTTGTCATTTACATGTTCTACAGGCGACTGCGTCGAATACAGCTACGGATTTGCGTCGTCGTTACTAGCAAACGCATTTTTCTCGACCTACCCAAAACGGACTATGAAAACTCATCCTACCCTCGGGGATTTTAATTTTACACATTTCTTCAAGCATCTACATTTGTAAGTAATAAAGAGGTGAAGCAAAAATGAAGAAGCAAAATAATGAATTTGTTTATTTATAAATTGATGTTTACGTCGATATTTTTGTTGAATATTGTTTACTCATGTTCGCTGCCAACTTTTTTGGCAATAAATGCCGAGGGTTAGTACGAGATGAATTCTCTAGATACTCTCTGAAGCGTGTAATTACGACCTTGAAACGTACCCTCTCGTGACGTCAACCGCGAGAAACCATTTCTTCGTCTTTTTACTTTTTATTTTTTTATTTTTTTTATATTTTTTCATGCTCCCCGACAATAATATGGAAGGAAATGTCACGACTATTGAGAGTTTGACCTTTTGCTGCCACCTCACGGTGTAGCTTGACTTTTGACCTTTCACTTCTGAATGCAGACGCGGAAATGGCCCATTAAATATTCTCATTTCTATTATTTTTATTCTCATGAATTTTCTACTCGATAAGCATCGACCCTTCGTCTATATTTATTTTATTCCTTTGCAGAAATAGTCAAAAAGCTAAATTACGCAGTATTCTACATTATTTCGATTTTCTCGATACGGAGTCTGCCCTCGATGGACGAATGATCGTTTCACGACAGGTTATAATTACGCCAATTATCGTTATTCTCATTTTTCATTTTCCAATTAATCAAATAAAATTATTTTCATTTTTTCCTTTTTTACTTTTGGTGAATATTTTTCTTTTTTAAATAAAGGTCATGACCTCCAAACAATGGCTGACTATCGAGGATTGGCTCGAGAGCAATACACCGTTGTGTCCATTGACGATTCGTCACGGTGGACGAATCGACAGGATCGAATCAGAGTCGAAATACTTGCACGTTTGTTTCGCGAGCTCGCGATTCGGGGGCGGAGTTCTCGAGGACAAGCTCACACAAGAAACTGTACATGTAAGTAAGTATGTGCAAAAGTAACAACGACCGAAAAGTCCGAAATTTTTACCAGGAGAAACAAAAAACTCAAATTTCATGTTAAAAATTGGTTTTTCCATTTTTTTTTTTTNTTTTTTTTTTTTTCATTTAATTCAAGTGAAATATTTGCTTTTGCTGATTCCAACTTTCCTGCTTTTGCAGATAGCCACTCATCCGGAAATTCTTACTGCGATATTGTCGGTCGAGGCCTTAGAGGACAACGAAGTATTAATAGTGGAGGGAGCTCGACACGTTTCGAGAATAAACGATCCCAAGCACAAAGCTATTTACGAAAGCATACCAGAGCCAATTCCAGTAACTATTGTTTTCCAAATCTCTATTTTTTTCTTGACCAATCAAGAAATCAAGATCGAACAAAATTCGGGGTCAAATTGACCCGGACCGATTTTCGGTCGGAATGATTGTCGGAAAATTATTGATCAGCGTTGGAATCGAATATTTGTTGAAAAAAAATTTGGGGTCAATTTGACCCGGACGGATTTCCCGTCGGTTTTGGTCGGAAAATCCGTCAGCCATATCGTCGAATCCCGGCAAAGAGTCTATGATGATGCCACGTGCATAAAATACGGTCCGGGTCAATTTGACCCAGTGTGTCAATACCCAAGCTAATCTGGAATATTAATAATTTGATCATAATAAAAAACTAGATAACGGTATGCTACATGGATCCCGAGGATTATTCAAAACTGCCACTAACGCAATTCGAAGAGGACAACGTGTTGCGCGAGATGAACAAATCGCTATTGGGTTTTCGTCAAAGACGACCTCCCGGAAGTCCCACCGATTCGGCCAGATCCGATTCGGACCCCGAGGGTGGACCCGGCACCCGGAGGCTCTCACCCATCGGGGAAAGCTTCAGCAGCGCCTCACCGGAAATTGAGACTGAAGATAAATCCAATTTGACCAAAGAAAATGGCGATCGAGGTATTTGTTTGGGAATATTTCTTCAACCGGAAGTGTCGACGATTAAAAAGGTTTTCTAAACAAATTTGTCAATGGGCAGTGACGTCCAAAGAAACATCGGACAGCGAGTCACCGAACGAGATACGAACGAGGCCTAACGGACGCTCAATCCGGTCGCAGAGTCCGTCGAAAATCGGCAAGACTACGAGCAGCGCCGGAAGACGAAGTCGATTTATTGTTTTGGGCTCGAGCGGAGAAGTTTTGCCAGTGACGAGAAAATCTCTCGGACAAATGTCCGTCTACAGCAGCTGCAATAGCCAAAGCACCGAAAGTTTTCACAGCGCTAAAGAAACGATGGAGGACGAGCCAGCAGGTAATAAAATTTAACGAAAACGACAAATCCAACTCTTGATAAAAAAAAAGATACTGGCTAAACCCCCTTAAGACGCTCTATCACTTGCTCGGTCGGTAAATACGATGACGGAATTTTTTTCAAATTTTTCGTCTACATTATTGTCGAATAATTGGACTTTACAATATGCAAAAGATATACCTATATATATATCTGATTCCTATATGCTTATGCATGTAAACTCCAGTGTTCAAATTACTCGAAAACTATGTAGAAGAAAATTCATTAAAAATGTTTAAATTCATATTCAATACTAAAGAATAAACCCAAACAAATTTCATTAAATTCTAATCATTTCGAATGTCCCTATGCTTCTAGCATGGCCACATTTTTGATGAGCCTGAAGTTTGCATCGACGCAATGCCACGAAATGAAAAAAAATATTCAACCCCCTGTACAGGGTTGTTCCGAAACGATTTTTTTATTTCTCAGGTTTCTCCTTACCCTTTTTAAATCTCACGATCGATTTGTCAAATAGAAAAGTGCAGAATCATTTTTTAATTTTTTTTTTTCATTTCGTGGCATTGCGTCGATGCAAACTTCAGGCTCATACATTTTTGTGTGTAGCCACCCTCCTTAAGAGGCTATATCGTTTAAAGATCGAAATATTTGATGCTGAAAATTGCAACTTTTAACGCTGAGAAACAAAAATGAGAAACTACTGAAAATCGTGATTTTTTCAAATAAATATCTCGACTTGTACATGGTGAGGCCTCTCAAAATTGGGCGAGCTATTAGATATCGTTATTCTCTTTGTATGGTGGAAATTTGAAGGAATTCCATCGATACAAAAAACAAAGTTAATTTTTGGAAAATGTTAAATTATTATTTAGAGTAATATTTAGTTGATTGATAATTATTTCCAATTTTAATTCATTTTGTAAATTGAAATTTATCGAAAGACGAGGAAGAGCAAAAATTAACGAGAAGGTACAGCACTCAGTTGGACACGCCGGAAAGACGAGGCACTTTTGCTCAACGACTGAAAGAAGCTCTGCATCGGGAAAGCACAGCCACCGGATCACGATCTTCGGAAAATTCTTCGGGCGAAAGTAGCTACGCCGTTGGAATAAGCGTGACCGGAAGTCACGTGGGGGATCAAGACATAAAGTGAGTTTCGTCGGAGTGAGATTTGTGGAGCAAGAAAAAAATGGAATTTCGAGAAAATTCTACCATTTTTTTTCTGTCCAGAGTGAAAAGAGGCGGATCACGAGGTTTTGTATTGAGGGACGAGACTGTGGACGAAGATTTTCTCAAGGAACCTTTCGAAAAAGAACGGAAATGGCTCGGAGCGAGATTTCGACAGAATCACCCAACGGGCATGCAACGGAGAGACACGAATGCTAGCAGTAAATATAGTTTTAGCACCGAATACAGTTCGGGTGAGAAATTATTTCATTTCTGCTTTGGGTTGACCAACAAAACGATTTTTTTCGTGGCATATTTTGTGGGAATTTTCCCAATCAATTACTCGTTTATATTTTTGCGCAGACTTTTGTTCCGAACTCGAAGAGGTTTACGAACAGCTTTCAAAATGGCTGGAGGACCCTCTCGCCACGGACGAGAATCGCGAAATGGACGCTCGTGACAGAGCGGTCGTCCAATTCGCAGGCTCCCTTTTGAGACGAGCCTTGAGCGAATCTTTTGCTGGCGTTCCGGTCCAAGAGGGCGAACCTCAACCCTTGACAGCCACTAACGATGTTCATCAGAAGCACAAGCTAGCATTGGCTGTTCGAAGTTTGAGCCTGGAGCTGGCGAGGCAGCGAAACAGGCGGCAACAATCGGTGAGCAATTTTTTTGCATTATCAATCTATTTTTTTCTTATCGAATTCATTGCCCACTGAATCTCGAAGAAGACTGAGAGCGAGCAGAACAATAGAGTAGAGATTGAACGAGAGACAGTCGAAAACTAACCAATTTGTCGATCCCAATTGATAAAACTGTTGGATAACAACGCTTAAGAGTTTTTAGCGTCTTCCTGAAAACTTCGACAGTCAAGAACCAGACTCCGCCGCGGGTTGTACCGCGCGGGAGGGGATAAGCTTATGGCGCAATCTATTGCTCCACCTCGAATTTTCTTTTTCCTTTAATTTCAATTCGGTTCGATAGATTTTGACAAAATTTTGAGGGAACATGTAGAAAAGTGGCAAGAAGATAATGCGACTATTTGCGTTGAAAAAAGTTTGAAATTTATCGAGTAATGAGGATTTTTCAAAATCCAAGATGGCCGCGATAATTAAAGGCGATGTTTGCGGGAGCGGTACTCACCGATTCCAGCTGAAAACTTGCACTCGAGGGTTTTGAGGGTCACTGAACTCGAATCCGGGATCAAATTTTGGGAATTCAAGATGGCGGACACATTTAGAGGAACCTAAAAATGAGAAATTGTTCGAAACTGATGAAAATTGGTACTTGAGGGTTTTTTTTGCTACGAAAATGATGGAATCAAATATTTTTGGTTAAAAATGGAATTGGAAGAAACGGTGGCGTTGGAAAAAGAAAGAAAAAAAGAAAACGATGCACAGGTATTCGAGCCCGACGAGGAGATTCTTTACAAAGACGCTCGGAGCGACGAGGAAAATGCTGAAAAGAGGAAAAAAAATAGTCAGCATCGTAAACTCTGGACCGTGACTTTCACGTCCAAAGTTCTCCAGACTCTGGCGGACGAGGAGGCCATTTTCTGTTTGCCGACGTCGACCAGGTCGACCTCTCCCACCGAAATTCCTGGAGCGGATAAAAATACGAAAAATAATGTGGCTAATTGCATTAACGACCGACACTCCGAGGAAAAAACGAAAATAAATAAGGTGCCATTAAAAACAAACAAACAAAAAATGGAAATCCTTTGGAGTCCAGTTTTTTTTTTTCAATAAACAATCGTTTTCGTCCGTATTTACACAATTACATAAATTAATCAAAATTGGACTGCAAAGGCTTGATGCATTGTTATCGCCACTGAAAAAAAAAAGCATCGTCGTCGATATTAACAAATTAACAAACCTAATTAACTCTTTTTCCATTTTTCATTAATGTGCTAATCAGAATTCTTCTGTCTCTCGTTCTATCTTTTGATTTTCAGCATCATCTCCAAGTCTGTCCGTCAAACAATTAACACATTAACATTTTGCCTCTTCAATTCGTTGTTTCTCTGCCTCTGGTGTTTGGAAATTATCAAAATTATGGTCAGGCTGAAATTATGAGGCTTCGAATATGAAAAATCGTTTTTTTTTTGTTGTTTCTACCGAATTTAGTTGCCGGGAGAAAACAGTCCTCAAGGGGGTGGCTTGTTGCCCGTGGCAACAGGAAATTGGGGATGCGGTTCCCGCTTGAAGGGCGATCCACAATTAAAATTGGTTATTCAATGGCTCGCCGCTTCATTGGCCGGCGTGCCGAGACTGATTTACTACACTTCCGGTAACGTCAACTTGACCAAGGTAAAATAAAGAATCATCAAAAAAAAAATATATATAGGATGAAAGTTGTAAAAATTTATGGAAATTTCGAAAAATTTATGGAAATTTCGAAAAATTTATAAAAATGCATGAAAAGTTATAAAAATTTCGGAAAATTTATGAAAATTTATAAAAACGTATGAAAAGTTATAAAAATGTATAAAAATTCCGAAAAATTTATAGAAATTTCGAAAGATATATGAAAATGTATAAAAATTCCGAAAAATTTGTAAAAATTGCGAAATATTTATAGAAAATTAAAAAAATTTCTATAAATTCATAGCAATTTCTTAAAATGTATAAAAATTTCGATAAATTTATAAAAATTTCAAAAAATGTATAAACATGTATAAAAATTTCAAAAAATTTATAAAAATCCGAAATATTTATAGAAAATTATGTAAATTCCAAAAAAATTGAAAAATCCGACTTTTTTTTTAGCTGGACACCGTGAGCAGAGTGTTGACCGATCGCAGATGGTCGGTGGGTGATTTGGCAGCGGCAACATTGAGATTCGCGGTCCACACGATCGAGGAAAGAGTGAAAGGTCGTAACAGCCTATTCGAAGAATTAATCGGAGTGGACAAACCGAGTCCTTAGCCAGACGCGATGCTGTCAGTTCTCGTGGACATATTGGCCACGATGATCGAGGACAGCCTCGTCGATGCGAGTAACGAATAAATTCAAAAAACAAACAAACAAAAAAGTTAAATAATGGACATTATCAAATTTCTACAAATTTCGATTTTTTTCTCACTTTTTCAACAAATATTTCTCGTCAAACTTTGACTTTAAATTAACGAAAACAAAAAAACAAAAAAAATCACGAGTGAACATTCATACGGAGTAAAATTTGGCAATCACAAATTCTACAAATTGAGCATATCACTAGAGAAATATCAGAAAAAAATGTTTCCTCAAAAAACCAAAGGGAATTGGAGGATTTTTAACGAATTGAAAAAAATCGTCTTTTGCATCGTTTTTATTTTTTTTTCAAAAACTAGAAGTTTTTTGCTTCGATTTGTGAATGACAAAAATATTAAAAACGCACAACAATTTTGAATGCAGTCGAAAATTCAGAAAAAACGTTGTATTTTCATTATTTTTATTATTATTTTTTTTTTTTTCATCGGACCGTTAAAAATCCTCTGGATTGCGTGACGCACTAGGCAATAACATATTTTATAAATCACCATTTGTACGAGGGTAAAATGACAAAAAAAAGTGAAAAAAAAACAAACAAAAAAAGTCAAATTAACGACAAAGCGTAACAAGAGAAAATTGCATAAAAAAATGAAAACGCCATTTCGGATATTCACTTTTTCATTTCATTCATTTTTTTTTTCAACGAAAAACTAAAAAAACACCGACGCGCAAAACGAAAAAATGGCTTTTTCGAAACGAAAACGCGGTCTTCCAAAAGAAATGAATAATAGTCGCAAACCCCGAGGATTATTACCGAAATAAACGACGTGAGATTGAAAATAAATAAGTTAAGAAAAAAAATGATAATTATATAATAATGAAGAAAAAAAAAAAAAAAACGAAAGAAAAAGCATATTGTCATGAAACTTGTAAATAATAGGAATGTTAATAAATTTTTAACGTATTCCAACCCGGAGCATTCCTCCTTCTTCAGTTATAAGAAAATAATAATTATTTATTTCGATATAAACAAGTAAATCGATTATTTCTTGGCAATCGGAATGATTTTTATTTTATTCCATTTTTTTTCTCGAACGATTCTCTATTTTTAACTTAATTATTAATTTTCGGGGAGAGCAGAGCCATGGGAAAGACTCTGAGGACGAAAAATTAGAAGAAAAAACTACGAAGACGTCGTCCCATGCACTGCTTGTCATACAGAATGTTGAATTTGTTTACAAATTGATTAATATCGTTACAACCTTTCGTGATGATGCCCAAATACGTCATTAGGCCAAAATCGTTGCATTGCTGGAAAGAAAAAGGTAAAAAAAAATTGTTGAAATTTGCCATTTTGTCTGTTAAATTTTTGTCAAGCTCGAAAAATGTCGATTGAGTTTTGGACATTTCATATACGCACGTTATAAAAATCTGCACGGAAATTTGGCGTGTCGAGAACCGGCAAACGGTGACCCAACGAACAAGCCGCTCGGAGAACTTCGTGATTTCCTTTCAGCTCGCCACTCTGTACCGCCTGGACATACTGCAGCACCAGCTTTACCCTCGAGTGCAACATTTTTATCGCGCTGTGTTGAGCCACGAGGTGCTCCGCAACTTAAACATCCAAATTTATTCCATTTTTTCGAGGTTTTTATTTTTAAATTTTAATTCCAAATGAAGAGAAAGAAAAACGCATTTTTGTGAGATCGAACAAAAATAGAATTCAAATTTTGCTGGAAAATCATTCGCAAAAACCAAAATTTGTGTCATTTTTTTATTTGGAATTGGAGTTCTGAATGGACAAAACGAAAAAATCATTTCCGTGAGATCGAACGTGAATAAAATTCAAATTTAGCTGGAAAATAATTCGAAGAAACAAAAATTTATTCGATTTTTCCCTTTTTTTTCTTTGGAATGGGAATTCTGAATGGATAGAACGAAAAAACCATTCCCGTGAGATCGAACAAGAATAAAATTCCATTTTAGCTGGAAAATAATTCGAAGAAACCAAAATTTATTCGATTTTTCCTTTTTTTTTGTTGGAATTTGGCTGGAAAATAATTCGCGTCGAGCCACGAGATGCTCGGCGTCTGAGAAAACCAAAAAATGTTGGATTTTTCTTTGGAATTGGAATTCCGAATGGACAGAAAGAAAAAAGCGTTTCCGTGAGATGTAAAAATAATGAAATTGGAATTTTGTTGCAATAAACTTTTAAGAATTTAGGTCATTTGGTAAAATTGCTGCAATCATTACCGAGCGAACTTTCAGCTTGATCGTTGCTGCACATGCGAGCCACGTGGTCGACGCCGATTCTCTCGGCTTCCTCGGTCGCGAGCGTGTAAGTTAAAGGCACGAAGAGCATCGTAGCTTCTCCGGAGACCAAATCGATCACCGATTCGTACATGGAAACGGACAATTGCTGGAAAAGCCACAAAACAAAACAATTGGGAGCTTGATCATTGAGACTCGGAGTGCACATCGCCTATAAATGCATATTGGGTCAATTTGACCCAAGGCGTTTTTCGAATCGTTGTATTTCGGTAAATATGCATTTCCCGTTGTTTTTTGTACGAAAATGAAATGGCAAAACATTCGTTGCCACCAAATGCCAAAGAGTCGATAACGGAAAATTCGTTGGGGTCAAAACGACCCAGTGTGTACTCGAAGGGTGGATTTATTGAATTTTTCATTTTGCAGCGAAACTTACGTCAGTGTTTTTTGGCCTGGGATCCAATTTCAAAAGCACCGGACATTCGTTGATCTCACAAAGCTGCTTGTGCACTCGGATGTCTCGTTCGTTGGGCGTATCGCCCGTCGTGTACCAGCCCAAGAAATCCATTTCGCTGAAAACTTGCTTGAACTGTTGTTCCTTTGTGCTGTAATAATCTCTGTCTATAATGACGTCCTCGCCTATGCAGGCGAACAAGAGCTCGAACGAGTTCATTATTTCGATGTTTCGACCTTTTTGTTTTCCGATCAGAGCTCCGTAAACTGCAAACACGAAAAAAAAAGTGACTTTTCTTTTTTCTGAACGCTATTGGAATAAAAAACATTATTTTTCAATTCCCTTGAAAATGAGCTTCATTTTTCAAAAACTGGTCAAATTTGAGAAACTTCCGTTTGAAAACGCCTTTGGAATAACAAAACAATTTATTTTTTATTTTCTTAAATGTATTTTTCCTTGAAAATGAGCGCCGTTTCGCAAAAAACAGACAAATTTGAAGAATTTTCGTTTGAGAACGCCGTTGGTACAAAAAACGTTATTTTTTTTTTTTTTAATGCATTTTTCCTTGAAAACGAGATCCATTTCTCAAAAACAGACAAATTTGAAGAATTTTTCTTTAAGAACGCCATCGGAGCTAAAAACAACGTTCGGAGCTGAGAAAATATTCGACCAGTGTCAAAATTACCGAAGATTTGTTTTTCAATGGAAAGGATTTACAGATTTAATGGAATGACGCAGAGCGCTAATTACCCAATTGGTCGCTGCCCTCTTGCGCACGAAGCCTCGTCCAATGTTCGCTGACGTTCATTATGACGAGGGGATGAAGACTTATGGAAACTGAACCGACAGTGCCGGAGGTCGCCATCACCCTGAAAGCACTGTTCGGACTGGCCAATTCGGCGCTCGGCTTGTCAGAGGTGCTTGCCGCAGCCACATCCATCGGCGGATCTGCGTTTCCTTCGTCGATTTCCATTTCATTGGCATTTTGCCTCTGCTCGCTCATTTTTTTAAATGCCTCTCGTTTCTGAAGAAACGCAGAATATTTTTATGTGGAATTTGAATTTATGGGAACGAAACGAACGGCGAAACATCGAGAATTCCGATTTCGATATTTTTCGCTCAATTTTCATTTTTATTTTTATTTTTAGGTTAATGCTCGTCTTCTCAGGTTTGGAAACTCATATTTTTGTACGTACTCTCGTAATTATTAGTGCATTTTTCAGGCTGTGCCGATGAAAGAGCAAATTTTGACTTTTTTTTTAGGTTATGTTTGCCAAAAAAATTACAAGGACTTGGAAATAGTTTTGAAAAACCTCTCGCAGTGTAGAATATTTTGTGAGCAACTTACGATTTTCTGAAGAAAAAAAGAGACTCGTACAGAATCTCACTGTGGCCTAGAATCTATCGTTTCGGTTGTTCGATTGCGAGCGAACAATAACAAAACATAAGAATTTTCCAATTTCCTAGAAAAGCTCGCGATATTCCGAATTTTTTGTGCATCGGGTACACTGCGCGCGCAAATGTCAAGCGGCCGAAAACTTTTGATGGAAAATTCGAAAACTGTTGAAACTTGAAACTTGGAAATTTACTTGAAATAAAACATTTTTCCATTCAGTCAACAATTGAATAAATATTGAAATGAATATTTTTTAAACAAAAATGATTAACAATTAATATTGTCGTTCAACTGACGAATCAAAGATCTTCCGCTTTCTTTTCTTTGGGAAAAAGACTCGGATGCCATCTCGAGACTAAATGAAACGAAGTTTTGAAACTCGGAGGAGCTTTCATCGAATATATTCTGCTGGAGTTTTGTTGGAGCGTCTTCAAATTTTTTCACGTCATTTTTCTCAGAGGATAATATTTTTCATTATTTATAAACATTGTCCCACACGTGTCAAGTTTACAGTCACTAATGTCAACGAATCGCTAACGTGTCGAAGTTGAATAATAAATAATTCGTCGCAATCGTAATAGTTGGTTGTTTGAATAAGTGGCGAATAAAAATCGTACGGGAAATAATGAGCGTCGTCGAGACCGAAACTGTGAGTGATTTGGTTCGACTATTGATTATTTCCCTGTGTGGAGACCAAAAACCAGGTTACGTCTAATACATTTTCTTTCCAAAGTCTTTTCACGCTTTTCAACCGACCAAAACATTTTCCTCGTCGCATTAACCCTCGAAATGTATCGCCTCGACTATTGACGAACGTCATAACCTCAAAATTTCGAAACTTTTGTTATTTCTCGCGAACGCAGTAGAAATGAACGAGAATTTCGCTGATTTTCAAAAAGAAACACAAATGATTCAGGAAAATAAACAACTCTTCAAAAATTCTAGATGTCGTTCGAAAATTCATGAGATATTCTCTCGGCCTCTTGTCGTCGACTCCGTCGTCGGACATATTCTGCGAAGACGAGACGACGGTCGCTAGTCAGATAAGAAGCAAACTGTCGGGAAATGACGCCTTAAATTTTGACAAATTGCTCAACGATCTCAAAGATAAAGTGAGTTAAAAAAATAAGGAAAAAAAAAAACGAAATTCCATCAAAAAAACGCAGTGGATAGTCGTCCGGATAGTCGGATGATTAGTATTCGTCCAGGCATGCTTTATCCGGACAAGCAAGGGTAGCTTATTCGTCCGGATGTGCTTTGAGTGTACGAAATATCCGGACGAGTAGCCACAGCGTTAAAAAAATCGATTTTTTCTTCAAATTCATAAAAAAAATTGTAATTATAAAAAAAAATGGCATTTTCCTGATAAAAAAATCATTTTTTCGAAAATTTTTTGCAGCCCCTAAAAAATCGATCCAGCATTCTCGTGTTTCTGATGAACATGAGTAAATTCTCTGAGGAAATAAAGGATCGAATAAATTCTCTTGCGGATATGCGCTCCGGCCTGGATTTCGCGATCGCCTCTACAAGTGGTAAAAAAAAAACAAAATTGAAACGAAAAAAAAAATATTTTCAAGTTTTGAAAATTCCGAAATTTACGGAGGCAAATTATTTTCTGCAAAAAGTCTGAAAATTGGATCTTTCGGTTGAAAAATTAAAAGGTCAAACTTCTCAAACTTCGTGCACCAACGCCCAAATCGTTGCGCTCGCCGAAAGCGACGGAAATGTACGTCGCAGCGTCGTACCCACTCGCGGATTCAACGAGGATTACACGACGGAGAAAATCCTCGTCCAGGATCTGATTTACTCGTTCCAAGGAATCGAGGGCAAAGTATTGAAGTTGGACACGAATTACGGCTTCCAAATCGATCCCACGTGCAACATAAGCCGCTGGCACAAACAAGAAGTTTTGCGGCTGAGCGAATTGGGCTATTTGCACAATGTCGTTCGCCGAGGCTTGGAGAGGATTTCCATGGTGGGGGGGAGTCGCGTCGCTGACAGTTTCGTTGCGGCTCTCCACAAGGAATTGTCGGAATATTATCGGCTAATCGCAATTATGCAGGAGCAAGTAAACAGGTGCCTGGACCTTTGTCAGCTAATGATTTTTCAGCGGCCGTCGAGGCCAACGATGGCGCCTTCGTATATATTGCTTCTTCCTCAATCTTACAACTTTTCAAAGAATTCTTTTGCTTTGACTAAACGACGATAATTTGTGCGATGCGAAACAAACAAACAAAAAAAACAAAATTTCGCATTTTTGCATCGATTTCTCAATTTTTTAACTTCTGAAAAAATTCTCTTGCTTTTTTTTGACTGAACGACGATAATTTGTCCGATGCGGAAAAAAAAACAAAATTTCGCGCTGGAGTAATCATCAATTTTTTAACTTTTGAAAAAATTATTCTGCTCATTTCGACTAAATGACGACGATGATTTCTCAATTTTTTGGCTTCTGAGAAAATTCTTTTGGTTTTTCCACTAAATTATGATAAATTCTCAATTTTTAAACTGTCGAAACAATTTATTTGCCTTTTTTGAAGCCTTGACTAAATAATTACGATTTGCCCGATGCGAAGGTTTTTTTTTTTTTAATTACAATATTTTCCACGACATGGAAGCATAAAAAAAAACTGACCTTTCGATTATTGCGAATGAAATGAAAATGGAATCGAAATGTTTTTTTTTCTGCCAGATCGCAAGGCCCGATGGATTGTGACTTTGTGAGCTCGTCCCACCTGCGTTTGTGGGCGTACGATCCCCTGGAGACATTGAAATGGTTGGCGAATATCGTGCGAGCTTGCCAGAGTCAAAAAGGGGGAGCACTGGCTTCGGCGGTGTACGAATTCAGTCACTACGGGGACCCATTGGTAAAGAAACTAGTGAAAAGAATTTTGGAGAGCGTTTGCGATCCTCTTTACAACATGCTGATCCGGTGGATCGCGGACGGTGAGCTGGACGATCCGTACAAAGAATTCTTCATCGAGGCGTGTGCCGACGTCGGCGGCGATCGCATGTGGCACGAAAAATATAAAGTCCGTGATTCGATGGTTCCAACTTTTATCACCAAATCGCAGGCGAAAAAAATTCTTGGTACGGGCAAGAGCATCAATTTCTTGCGGGAAGTGTGCAAAGATTTCTCGCCTCTCCAAGGCCGAGGCATGCAAAATTTCAGAAACAATCACGAGGAGTACAACGGTGAGTTTTCGAAAAATTCGAAAAATTACGAAATTCCCGAAAAACTATTAAAAAAATTTCAAATAAACAATTGTAAATTTTTTTGTCATTTTTTATCGATCAAATCGGAGAACGTTATTGTTTTACAATTCTCGGTTGGCCGACTATCGGCGATTCTGTTGTTATCCACCGTTTCCGTTGGATTTTTCAATTTTAATGCAATTTCCTGATGGAACGAACGATTCGCAGTCGATGCTTTCTTCGACATGGATCCCGATGGTCCGTTACAAACAATGATGGATGCAGCGTACAAGGAAACTTCGACGCGAGTCGTTGAAATATTAATGAAGCAATATCGGCTGATGGATCACTTCCAGGGTATCAAGGGCTACTTGTTGCTCGGCCAAGGGCATTTTATACAGCACCTGATGCATTTGCTCGAGTGAGAACGAAAAAAAATCCAACAAAACTTGCGCAAAGTTTTTTATCTTCATTTTCCATCGAATTTTTTTTTTTATTTTCATTTTTTTTTACTCTCAGGCCGGAATTATCGAAACCTGCAAATTCTCTGTATCCGCACAACTTGTCCTCGATATTGGAGAGCGCGATCAGAGCGACTTGCACGAAACAAGAAGACCTAGACGTTCAGAGGCGCTTGGACGTGCGGTTACTGGCCCCTTCGGAAAGCGAGACCGGCTGGGACGTTTTTATTCTCGACTACAACGTCGACGGGCCAATCGGCACTGTAAGCAACTTGCCAACATTTTTTTATCGATAAAAAACGAAAGAACGACAAAAAAACTATAAAATTGAGAAAAAGAAACATTTTTTTAGCAATTTTTATCTAACCAATCCATTAAATTTAATTAATTAATTAAAATTAATTTTAATAAATTCAAAGTTGATTAAAATTGATAAATTGATTAATTAAATAAATTGAATTAAATTGAAATTGATTGATTTTAATTTAATAAACTGAAAATTTATTAAAATTAATAAATTGATTAATTTAATTAATTGAAATTAAAATTGAATTGAATTGAAATCGATTAATTTTAATTTAATAAATTGTAAATTGATTAAAATTTATTAATATTAATAAATTGATTAATTTAATTAATTGAAATTAAAATTGAATTGAATTGAAATCGATTAATTTTAATTTAATAAATTGTAAATTGATTAAAATTGATTAAAATTAATAAATTGATTAATTTAATTAATTGAAATTAAAATTGAATTGAATTGAAATCGATTAATTTTAATTTAATAAATTGAAAATTGATTAAAATTAATAAATTTAAATTTAAATTGAAATCATTGATTTTAATTTAATAAATTGAATATTTATTAAAATTTATTTAATTATTTTATTTTCTCATTTTTAATTTGAATAAATTTGAATAATTTTAATTAATTAATTTTGAAAAATATTAATCAACTTATTCATCAATTCGAATGAATTAAATGAATACGGGTCGTGAAAAATATGTTTTTCCAGATCCTCGAACCCTGTCGACAAACCTATCAAACTGTGTTTTTCTCCCTGTGGCGAGCAAAACGCATGGAATCGATTTTATCGGCAATTTGGAAGCAGCAAACAACCTCGGCTAAAATATTTCGAAAAATGCCCGAAGTTTTGCCGATTCAGAACCACATTCACTTGATAACGAGCAGCATGGTGCACTTGGTCCATCAGATGCAGTATTATTTTCTCTTCGAGGTAATTTTCTGCTTGGCAACGAAAAAAAAAAAAAAAAAATGAAAAATCTCGATTTTTTGTCCAACTTTTTTGAATTTTCACTGTTTTCAAGGTCATCGAATGCTCCTGGGACACTTTTGCCAAGCAGCTCAGACAAGCCTCTTCCCTCGATGACATTATCGCCGCTCACAACGGTTTCGTCGATTCCGTCAGGCACGGAACTCTATTGGACGAAGAATCGCAGGTAATTGAAAAAATGTATTTTTTAAATAAAAACCTCGCAACATTTTGGTCATTTTTTTATTTTATTTTTTTTGATAATTATCGATATTTATTTTTCGCACGATTCTCAAGGAATTAATGGACCATTTGCGATCCGTTTACGGGCCGATTCTCGATCTCCAAAACCTCGAGGAAACTTTTCTAGCCCGAGCGACCCAAGAGTACGAGATTCGTTTGAGCAACAACAAGTTTGTTGGTCAAACGAGCGAACAATTGAAAAAGTGGGGCAGATCGAACAGCACGGACCTCGATAACAACGAGCGACAAACTGCCTTCACTAAATACTTGAACACACTTTCTATCCAGCTGAAACTATTGTCTCGAACTTATCAGGTACGTCAGAGAAAAAAAAATTTAATATAAAAAGAAAATTCTTAAAAATGGTGAATAAAAAATGGAAAAATGGATTTTTTCGTTGACGAATTTGGTTTTGGCGCTTATCGGATGTGGTTGGGTTGCAGGATCGCGTTAAAAAATTCCTCCTCATGTTGGCATCCGCCGAAGACGTTTCGCTCCAATTGCTCAGCGTCCGTTTGGATTTCAACGAACATTACAAGAGCAAAGACAGCAGATTGGTCGCGCCGCTGACTTACCAGCATCGGAAACAAAGCGATTCGACATTCATGGGGGCCAAGTGACCCGAGTTTGAGGAAAGTTTGTCCACGAGGAGAAACAAGGTTGGGAAAGTCGAGATTTCGGAGGAAGAGAGAGAAAAGGTAGGAAAAAAGTTGTTAGCCCATTCGTCCGATCGAAGAGTCCGTCGTAAGGAAGTGAAAAAATTGCCAAAGCTCCGATTGAGCACGGAGGAGTTTGGAGAAGCGAGCGGGACGAGAATGAATTTAAAAAATGTCGAAACGAGTAAAAAATCCTTTCGCATGTTTTTGGAGAAAGAAATTTTGGCTTCGGCGAATTTGGGGCTGGAAAATAATTGCCTCGGGGATTCAAACTCGCCGGAGAGTCCTCACGATCTCAGCCAAATTGAATTCTCCATTTATCCTTGCAATTTGTCCTTTTTGAGCTTCGACCAATTCACTCAAGATTTCGAGGACGACGAAAAACTCGAGATCGCCAAGATCGACGAAAATCTCGAGATTATTGAGCGGCGAGATCCTCCGAAGAGCTCAAGCAATTTATCCTCCAAGGAGCATCGCTCCGAGCTCGTCGAAAAAGCGAGAAAAAACTTTTCCATCAATAACAACATGGTCGAAAAATATGGCGACGAAAGTTGCGTCCAGCGGGTAGATGGATCGGACGTTTTGCCTTGGCACGAGACTTTCCCAACGAACGACGATTCCATTTCCGTCCAAGGTTCCATTTCCGGTGACGAAAGTCTTTCCAAACACATTATCCACGAGAAAAAAAGCGTCGAGCCCAAGTTCCGACGTTTCCGTCGAAAGCTCGGTTCGATATTTTGTTGCTTGGGTTGAAAAAAAACAAAGAAAAAATAAAAAAAAAGAAACTGTCGACAAAAAACCGAAATTTCGCTAAAACGGTCGCAATTTTTTTTTCTTCTCTGGTAAATTCTGCACAACCGAGTATCACGAATCTCCAATATTTTGCTGCATAGTGCCATTCTTGGAAAAATCTAGATTTAAGAAACAAAAAATGCAGAAATTTTTTTTTTTTTTTTTTCAAACAAAAGTTTTCGTTCGATCGAGCGATTTTATCAGTATTAGAATATTCTCAATTTCCGATCAAACGTATTTTTGTTACGAAACTGGTTCCACTGAAAATTGAAAAAAAAAATAAACAAAATAAAAAATACACGAAAATGATTAAAAAATCGTCCGAAATGAAAACAAAAGGGTGTACCTGCTTCCTAGGCGAACATTGTAAATATAAATACTCACGCAAATCTATATAAGTATGAATAAATATTTATCATAATTATGTAAATCTTTCAAAACATTATTTTTCGCACTGCCGTTCACTTCGTTTGTTTCAACTGCTGCGTCAACATCGATTCGTTCGTTGTTGAGACCAAAAAAAAAAAAAAAACCAATAAAAAGCCTGGACTTTGTTAATTTTACGGAAAGTTTCAATTTTTTTTGCTGCAAAATTATTGTTTCCAGTTCTGTCGGAGCTCCGAGTTTAACGTGTCCATCGAAAGGAACTGTGTGCACGATTCTACCTGCTGAAAAATCGGTCCGGGTCAAATTGACCCGGTGTCTGTACGAAGCCGCGAAATTCTACAAAAAAAACAAAACGACGAAATAAAAATTGATTTTTTCTACCACCGACACACTCGTCGGGATAACGTTCAGACGAGAGAGACTCCGTGAGTATGAAAATATGAGATTTCGGATTATCATTGCGCAAGGTCGGTATAATACTCGTATAAAAAAAATATAGATATACGGTCGAGCCACGTCCATGGTTACGTTCGTCGAGTGTCCACAGAGTCCATCACTCACTTCCGAACACGAGACATTAAAAATTTTCTTTCTGCTATGGACAAAACTGTTGAGTATCGATTTCGAGGATCAAACGAATAATCGTCGACAGACGCGAAATGTCAGTTCTCCAATTTCGATGTCAAGAGTGCATGAATAACTCGTTCGTTTCGCTAAAATAACAAATCAACCTTGAAAAATACTCCGGAACGTGAAGTGCATATTATTCGAAAAAAAACAAAGTTTCCATCAATTTTTTAGGATTTTTTAAATGACTATGCGGTGACAAATGAAATTTGCGACTCGCGGTAAAATAACTCGTCAAATTTCCGCCTCCTTTTTACGTCCAACGTCAAGGTCAAAGGAAAAGTGACGTGTCAGGATTTTCTTCGGCATTTCCATTCCTTTTCGGTTTAACAAATGGAGCAAAAAATCGAGAAACGAAGAATTTACTCTTCCAAAGGTAAGTTCCAATTAAAATCGAGTCGTGCCACAATCGCTTGATGTGAAATAAACATTTTTTCTTCTCCATTTCCAGTGACTGGATGAGACGAAAATGAAAGTTTCCAACGTCCAAAAAAATCTGCTGACAGCTCGAGCAACCGAAAAATCAAACGAGCCAAATATTTCAGACTAAAGTAAAAATATGAACCTGTTTCGTCCTTCCCCAGGATGAAGAAAAATGGAAAATCAAAATTGGACGTTGAGAAAAATTAAAATAACAGGAGATTAAATTGAAGACTGGAAAAATGAAAGTTTCGATGCGGGAAGAAATATTCAGGTTGGCAGAAATGCCAATTGACAGGAGATAGCATCAAAAGTTAAAAAAAAAAAAAAAAAAACATCCCTCTCGGGATATCGAAAAATAAAAAATGCAGTCGCCGGAGGTTCCGAAGAATCCGTCAAATTGGCTAGCGATCGAGAGTGGTATCCACGATTACATGGAGGAAAATAATACGACAAAGGGCAAAAGACTCGACGAGGTGGAAAGAGCGATGAGGACAACGACGACGACGACACCGAGCGAGGCGGGAAACAAGGACGAGCAAGCTGAAAGTTCAGGCAGCGAAGCGGAAACAGAACCAGCGAGAAGCTTTCACCGCAAGCTCAGCACCAACAGAGCTATAAAAAATGCGGTGAGCATTTCCTCCCCATTCATCCCCTCAGCAGTCCACGAGTTGCTCCCTCCGGAGCCTCGGTCACTATCTTTTCACGTACCTTTTAAATATTCAAATTTGACCTACTTCGATTCGGGCCTTGAAATGGCGAAAAAATCATTTTCTCCATTTTTAAAAATACGATTAATATTGCCAAAACGTCGTTGGACTATATTTCGACAATTGTTTCTATTTTTCCGTTGACAACTCTTTCAAATTTTCACTTTTATCGACTTGCCTAAGCGATTGAACGAAAAACATACTTTTCAAATTTTTTTCACTCTCCGGATGGAAAAAATGAAAAATTCCAAAGGAAGATTCTTCGAAATGTGAAAACGGTAGGCATAAATGGAAACTAGAACGTAAAGAGACTCATACACGATATTTTACGAAACTTGCAGAAATTAGAGCGGTTGGACGATTTTTCAAAAACCTTTGATTTTCGTTAAATTCGAAAAATCATGAAATTTGAACGGTTCAATCGATATTTCCCAAATTCAATACCAACCTTCCTATTACGATACTCTATTAATGAAAAACAAAACCAAAAACATTAGTAATAAATCTTAAAATTTGCGCAAGTCAGAGCGTCGCCACCCTTTTTTTGAATATTTCAAAATGCTATAGAATTCGTATTTCTTTAGCAATTCCAACATAATTCTCAGAGAATCAAGAGCTTGTATAGATTAACATCTGTGCAAAACGAGAGCCCCGTAGCTCAAACCGTTCTCGAGTTATGAACGTTTGAACTTTGCAGTGCCATGAAATACACACACTCGCACATCCGGCCATTTTTTTTAGATATGATTTTTTAATGTTTTGAGACATTTAAAGAAAATTGACATTGAAAACTAGAAAAAAAAAAATTCACCGTCACATAGCTTTCTCTATGAGGAAGGAAATTGTCGAAAATTTCAATGGAAATGACGAAAAAGTCAGTCGTTAGTGAGGATAATGACAATGACAACAATAATAACGAACTATTACAGATCTTTTGGACGAAGGAAGGTTTCCTAATGAAGCAAACGTGGTCGTTTCAACGATGGCGAAGAAAATACTTCAAGTTACGAGGGCGAACGTTGTACTACGCTAAGGATGAAAAGGTCAGGAAAATGAAGCATTTTACTCAAACGACATTGTCGATTGGCCCAAGTGTGTAGTTCGAGAGCGGAGATGAAAATTCCTCATAGTTAACGATTGCGCAAGGCTTCACCTTAATTGTATTGGAAATGGAAATTTAACGAGTCCAACATTTATCGACTCTCTGAAATCCGCGTCGGATAATATCGTGTTCCAATTTTCCAATCTGAAACGTACACCTTCGATAATTGGAAAAGTTTATTTTTTTTTCTTTCGTCGAGCCATAAAATTTACTGTTTTTTTTTTAAACGCAATTTTAACGATTAATCATTTTTTTTTTCGTGTATAAAGCTCCATTTTATACGAAGGCTTTTTTTTGAGAGATTCGAGTCGTTATCAACGACCGTTGGCTGATGAGAAAGCAAAAAAAAAATATATTCGCCGTCCTCCAATTTTTGCCTGTTCATCGTGTTTTCTCATTCGCGAAAAGCTTCCGTTACGATATCGCCTGAAACTCGTCATGACAAGATAGATTCTCGGTGAAAGAAACTTTTTACACAAAAGTCCATTTATCAGGAAACAAATTGTGCTGGATAATTTCCAATGAATGAAAAAGTTTGTGACTGCCATGGTGAAAAAATAGGGATTTTTATGAAATTCTTCATGATATTTTCGATTTTCAATAATTTGAAGATTTTTGAATGTGTTAAGTGATGAGAAATTTGTGAAAAAGGATTTGAAAGAGTGCGACGAGAGGTTTGCAGAGTATTTTCTGTTCGAGCTCATCGCTTGGCTGGGTTATTGGAAAATAATCGTTAGCAGGCCGAGACGCAGGGCGGGGGTTTCATAAAACACAGCAATGCACGAGGATAAAAGAAGATTGCACATGCAAGTGAGTGAGCAATTCCACGTGGTCGTATCTCCGCATACTTCCGCGTACTTGGGGAAGAATGTTGAAGCGTTAGAATGGGAGAGTCTGTGGCGCGGAGAATCACTTCGATCCGTGACCTAACAACGGAAGATGAGAGATACCAGAGAGGGAAAAGAAGAAAATGAATTTGATGGGGAATGGGATATTGGATATAGGGAGGGATGGAAATACCAATTTACGAGTGATAGATAATAGTTTGTCGGATTGCGAGGCTTCGTTACACGCTTTGGAAGAAAAAGGCTCGATAAAGCTACGGAGGGTTGTCTGCGAGAGTCTCAAATTTACGGGTTGGTTAGATCGTCAAATTCTGAAGAGAAAAGTCCTCAAGCGTTTTTCTGTACGCCAAACCGTTTCCGAGATATTTCATAAGTGAGCGAGAGCCAATGAGGTGTAGCGTAGATAGCGCGCTCGCCACGCCCACTGCTTATCGACGCGCGCTCATTGGCTGCTTCTTCTTTGTTGCCATAACTCGGCGATCGTGGGTCGTACAAAAAAATGGAAAAGGACTTTACTCTTTAGAAATTAATAGAGAAACTGTTGCTCGTAGTTTGAAATAATTTTGTATTTATCTGGCATAGAAACGTCGCCGTATCGCGAGAGTTTTGTTTGCCAACGTTATAAAACCGTTCTCACAGACAACTCAACCTTGAGTTACCAACCATGCAACACACAATTCTATGCGTACAAGAATGCCAGTTCCCTGTGGCGTCAACACGTGGGCAGTCCCTGTTATTCCAATGACAGAAGCAGATACAAGAAGATGAGGAGGTAAAAAGCCCACGAGGCTGGAATGAAAGAAGCTCATTGTCTTGTGTGACAATACGAGTAACAAGCTGGAAAACTTTGCCATAGAAAAATCAATATACCATTATATCGAGGCTTTGAATGAATTTCCCTGATTTTCCAGGAATTCGCATGTCTCCGTTACGAGCGTTTTTCATTATTCGATTAAACTGCAAAAATCTGACGACAGTCGGAGCAGGTGACACTTTCAGGATGTAACTCCGGAATGCTGCTTATTTCCACGAATCCATTGACGAGTTGACCGATCATCAGCCCCGACCTTGGGGATGACCTTTAAATATATTTCAACCGTTAGATAACGTTAAGGGGACTCCCCTGCTCGTAGAATTTTGAGAGCGCAATCGTTGTCAAACGAAGCATATATCTCAGAGGTGATCAACCCCTAACTATATACGATATCGAGCGGTTTTTCAACCGCCCTTACGTTCTTAACGGGCCTTCATTGATATTCCCTTTTTAAGGGTGCTCCACGAAGTAACTAATGATAGCCCCAATGAACGGTGGCTTCATCAAGTATACTGGTTTACGTTCGCACCAACAACTTTTTTAATTAAGGTCGTGATGCCAGTTCGGAGAACTCGTCACCGTTCAAAGGTTCATTAATTCAAATATTCAAAATGGCGTCTCCAATAGGGCTAACTTGGAGCCGAAACACTTCCTATAATGACACAACCACCTTCTAAATTCGAAGGGTCACAATGACCCAAGGTACTGACGATCATTATAGTTTTTAAATTCAACATGGCTGACTGAGAATTAATATACTCGGTGGAATTTCATTTCCGGTTGATGAATTTGAGGCAAAATGGCCGACCGTTGGATGCATGTCTGAAACGTAATTTACTCGGCGGAATTTCATTTCCAGTCGATAAATTTAGAGGTGGCTTGTGGATCAAGGCACAAGACTGAAGCTTTGGGCATTCGATCGCGGTATGTGGCTCTCACGAGGACGATAATTCAGCGTGATAACGCAAGCAACGTATATACACGTAGAATGACGCTGTCGGAAAGGCTTTGGGTTGCATCGTGACCGCGGTCTTGACGATCGGAAGGGTCAGAAACAGAGGCGGCGAGGGGAAGGAGGTGATCAGTAAACACGCTCGGATTTCCATAAAGCGTGTTTGCTGTCTAATGGTCGCATCTGTGGTGCTCGGTTGAACCGCTTCTAACCCTTCAACGATAAATGCAGCGGGACTATTGACCTCGCACCTCATTATTTCCTATTTCTGACACGCGCTTCCCCAGCGCCACGCGACTTCCGGTCACATTAATCATGCGGCTTACTTTTCAACGAATAGGACCAACTTTTTCTTCTTAATTAAGGTGAGCCCGTGTGATTAACGGCCAACACTACCGTCACCCTTAAGGGGTTAGCCCAAAGGGATGACCCACATTTCAGCCTATCTTAACGCTACTTTAATTTACGGCTTCCCCGTTGCTGATTATCCCTTAAGGGGTTACTCTCGACAGCTCTACAGTTCCAAATTCGAACGAAATTAAGGAGTTGCCTTTAAGGGGTAATCAAAATGGAAGTCGTAAGTTGAGCAAAGTTAAGTTTCACTCGAATTCGAGTTGGCAGGCTTTTTCAAGGCTCTCACGGTGGAAGCTCCTTCAAAATGGATTACCCTAATTCTTATTGTTCGGGTTCGATTAAAACTTTTTTTCAATAAATTTCCCTGTAAAAACTTGTCTTTCCAAGTTTCTTCGGGTATACGCATCGTACATCAATCCCATTTACTATCCTCTCGCGTATAATTCAACCATTAATCCCTGACAAAAGCAGAAGAATGAAGGAAACTCTTTGCGCAGAGTTTGCCACACGAAGATTCACCATTGAGGCGGACAAAGGGAAAAGCTTGCCCGCCCGTGCAAGAAAAATTCTGAATAAGGTACAAGCTCATTTTTTCTCTTTTGATTCACTATACGGACCAACACACGGGCGTTAAGGGGGTTGATACACGACGGAGCTCGGAGAGTTACAGCAGCTCTCAGGGCAGCTTGACGGAAGAAGTTTATCTTCTTTATTTTTTTTTCGCTCCAAGAATCGCTCTCGAGATAACTGATCCTGATAAGAAAACTCCCTCTCACTTCGACGTTGGATCTCAACGTATTTTTTTTCGATTCACCCCTCAAAATGGGGCAAAATGGACCCCCATTGAATATTGCTAAAAAAATTGGATCAATCGCATGGAAATGGTTGGTAATGCGAGAAAAATCACTGAAACAAGAATATCAACCAATTATCTTTTAGCAACAATTCAAAATTTCATTATTTTCATTTCCATCGTTTTGCCATTTGTTTTCGGGCTCTCGCGTATCGCTCCGCTCGCTCTTTTCGAGTGAAAATCCAATGTTAAGGTAGGCGAACTAGAGGGGAGAGAATTTTCGGCTTCGAAACGAGCTCGCGCCCCTCTCCCCGAGCCTCAACGTCCCTTGGGGCGTGGGGCACCCCTCGCCTCGGCATTGGGGTGTATTGGGGCTCTACGTAGTCGCGGTTGAAGCGGCGCGCGTGAGCCAGGGGAAAGACGCGCGCCACCGAACATTTCCGAGGCTCACCGAAACCGACCGAATCTCTCCCCTCTCCCCCGCAACCCACCCCACTGGGATCTTCTTCCGACTGATAACGAGAGAGACTTTCGTCAGCCACGAGAATTTGCTCTCAGTCGCGAAGGAAGCTCTGCTAAGACAGTCTGCGCTCGAGCACGCGCTTTTCTTCTTCCTCGTGTTCGAGTCACATATGTATAAACAAACAAGACAAAATTCATTCGACCAAGAAGAAAACCCACACGCAGACAAAAAACATTGAAAAATTGATAAAACGTTGAAATTCAAAGTAAATTTTTTCCCATCGTTCCAAAATTTTAGTGACTTAACAAAATTCATGGTTTCATTATCTCAAGGCGATCTTCGATGAATAAGAAATTTATTGCCTCATGATCTAATCGAGGGAGGGAAAATTAAAATACCAAAAAAGCCACAATTATTATTGTTTTTTTTTCTGACTCACGTAAGTCGTTAATTGACAAAACTGTCAACAAACATCATTACTGAGATCCTTTTTATTTCATTCAATAAAAAAAAAATTTCGTCGATTCGGAGAGAGTGCAAAAAATGAAAACAATTATGGGATCGAAGCCGGGGTCACGATTTTCCGACTAGCTCGAGGTCAAACACGAGCGTCCACATGTGAACTCATAAAAAATATCCACACGCCAAGTAAAAAAGCTCACGAGCTCACTCGACGTTTGTCCCGGCTTTTTACGTGCAGGCGTGATCGATCAAAACAATGCGTAATGTGAATTACAACGTGGGATGCATTACTTCTTCTTTTTTTTAGAATAATGACAAAACGCCAAATAACAATAACGATTATTTCATTTTTTAACAAAATTTGCATTATGTTTAACGTTATTTCTATCGCCATATTAATTTTGCGCAAGCGAATTCGTTGTAATTGATTTTTTCCGGAAATTACCTTCTCCGAATATTGTTATTAACAATGCTAACAATAATAACGAGCTTTCGATCAATTAATCCGAAGGAAAAACGAATCGTTCGGTCTCTATGATTTTTATTTATTTTTCTGTTCGATTTTTCTTGTTATATTTCCTATTGTCATTATTCTTCATTAATATAACAATAATGAATAACGAATATGAATAAATGCATTGAAAATCGTGTAAAGAAAGAGGAGAGAGCTTTGCTATGACGTAGGTTCCATGTGGCTAACAAGTGACCTGTTTTTGTCGCTCTCGAGTAACCCACCGGATATATATATGTATATTCTGTATGTAGAGGCATATTCCTGTATAAATACATACTTTTGTATTCGATTCGTAGAGAAAATAGTCTTTTGGGAATAAAAACTGAAGGAAAGTTTCGAGAGATCGCCTTAAAACCATGAGAACCATCGATTCGTTTTCATTTTTTCATAAAAATTCGAAAACAATTATGATTTTGAGATTTTAAAAATTGTTGCAGTCATTATCAAATCGACAATCAATCCGAGTTGAAGAATAAGATTAGTTTTTATGAATTCGATCGTACCGAGGACCGTTTTACGCCGTCGTTGAACATTGAAAAGCCGGTGAATGGGCGATTTGGTAAGTTGACCAAATTTATTGCATTAACAACATTTTTCTTGTGTCTGTGTGGGTGGTTTTTTTTATTTTTTTATTTCGTTATCGGAGCTACATTTTATGGAACACACTTAAACGCGAGTAACGTTTTACATCCTCACTTTATTATGGGACGTAAAAAAAATAAGGTCCCATAAAAAATGTGGGCGCGATCAATTTCTGTGCATTTTTATTATTATTATTATTATTATTATTATTATTCTCGCCAAGTCTATTTTTATGCTTGAGCATAGAATATATATAGATCGATATTATAGTGATGGATATAATTTTGATAAGTGGCTGTGTGTGATCTAAATTCAGCATGATCATTAATTACAGCCTGTAAGGCTCCTCGTCAAAGTGCCTTATTCTGACCTTTACAAGTCGCTGCAGCGTTGCAGAACTAACAATCATTATCATAATGAGACGAAATTCATAAGAGAATCGTCTGGATGAATTTATTTTATCCTAACGTGCTATCAATTCAATGAATTTTCAATGGAAATTGATTTTAGTTTTATTTTTTCTTTGCATACGCGCAATGTAAACTTAAGTCCACGTCGTAATGCAAAAAGTTTGACAATCGGAACGAGCCTCGGAGGAGCGTGGAAGCGTCACAATTTTCAGAGACTTAGGGGGATAGAAAAGTTTGGTCTTTCAGAGACTCCCTTAAGGTATCGAGAAATGCATAGCCATTACCAAAGCAGCACAGGATAACGAGAAAAGTTTGGAAAGTTTATATTTTCACATTAACAACTGTAATTTTAGATCGAAATCCGAAGGGAGTTGGATTTAAATACAGGATTCGCGGGGTATGAGGTCGCGATAGGCCTTGGATATTCACGGAGCGAATTGAATGTGAAATTTGGAGAAGAAAAGTTGTTTCAAGTTTTTTTCTACGACCCACCGTTGCTACGATATCAAGTGATTCGGCGAGAGCCAATCGGCGAAGAGGCTCGCCACGCCCACCGCGCCACCGATTGGCTCTCTCCTAAATTATTTAATATCTCGACAACGGTACGTCGTACAGCAAAGTTCCCGGAGAGTTTTCTCTTCAAAATTTCATTCTCTATCTCCCCTTAAAGATTAAACACGCCATCTAGAGTATCATATCGACAATTCCGTTGGAATCATAATAATCGGGCTTTTTCTTGTCAGCTTGTTTTTTTTATTCCTCAAGGTGGTAACAAAAGAGGTGGGAAAATGAGGAAAGCAGGGTGGGAAGAAAATAGCATGTACGTCTCTCGCTCTGTTTCTCTGCGTCGTTTCCAAGCCAGCTGCGAGCATTAACGGTTGGAAAAGAAAAGCCGCAACTAAATGCGGGCTAACGGCAACACAGCTAAGCACTCGGTACGGACTCGACGTCGAAAGATATAATAGAACGAGATAGAGAGTAGTTCCACTTGACTGTCACTCGAGGAGAAGCGTCCCGAGCGTTTCAACCGCTTAGGTATATATATTCGCGTCCCTCCCATGGATCTTGACGTGCACGCTGTCGATTCCGATGAGAAATAAAATAAATAAAAATCCCAAAGTATCGATCAATTTTAAAATAACAAAAAGTAACTCTACGACTTTTTCTCAAAAATTAAATTCGACTATCGACAATATGCGGCGAATATATCCTCGCGCGATAAGCGAGGCTCCAAAATGTGACACGTACTTTGTAAATGTCACACCAACATTTGCCAGTGGCACATAACATTCGTAAATATCGTATAACATTTTTTATCGCTCCCGACGCGAAACTTAGGCCTGCTCGTAGGATCTTATCCCAACTACAAAGTTGCCTCGACACCCCACCGGGCTCATAAATCATCACTTTGCATCCACCACCGCGCACTACCCTACCAAAGCTTCCTATCGCTTTCGACCTGGCCAACCTTCCTTTCCCACCAGCTTTCTCGTATTTATCCTCGATCCACGTATTATGTGTGACACGCGACATTAATACTCACCGGTCGTACAATGGCCATTTTTATCTATTCACCAATCTTTCGACGCGATCTGAAAGTACTCGGTGAGCGAATTCAATCAACCCCTCAAGCCGGAACTCCTCATGATGAGGAACTCGAGTCCAGGTCATTGGACTTCGGGCCATTGCACGAAAAACTTGGATCTTGGAGTAACTCGTTACCCCACGACTTCTAACCGATTGTTTCATGTTTCTTGAACAGTTCTTCAACATTTCTAATCATTTAAATCAATCCAATTTATTGATGTTATTCTAAAAACTGGCGAAACTGGTAAAAATAATTCAGCAAAAATTGCTGTTTTTCAGAAAACACTCCACTACTCCGCCATTTTTCAATATTGAGTTCTCAAATTTTAGGATTGTATGCACAACGTATACTACTCCCGTAAAAAAATAACAGTATCCGGCGATCCTTAAAAAAGTACATGAAAAAAAAATTGATCTGTGCTGAGCAACGGTTGTGGGCACACCGAGAAACCAAACGCTTAAAACGCCACGACGCATTTTGTCAGCTGCTTCCTATGTGATAGAACCTTATCTCACACTATGATCCTGAAGTTCCCAACTTTGGGCCTCAACGAAAAATCCGTTCTTCTATCAATTTTTTGTTTAATTTCTAAAACCAGAACAATTTTTGTAATGATTCTCTCTTTGGACCCTAAAAAAATATCATTTCATTGTCCTGACGGAATATTTAACGAGGATCTTGAAATTGGCCCCAGAAAAAAGGGAATATCGTTGCGTTCCAACGATAGAAACTTCAACATCGTTCTCACACTTGTCTATTATGTACTACCGGCAGATATCGTTACTTGTAGCTATTCCAAATGTTTTGGATCTCTAATTTCACTTTTTTTCCGAGCCTGGGGTAACTTTGCACTTTTTGGAGCATAGCGCAATGATTTTTATGTCAAATCGAATATTGCTGATCCAGCAAGTTGGACTCGCGCCGATTCTCTTGCAGCATCAGCGGATAATCCGCAAAAGCCCGCTGCCAACTTGGCTGCCTGGGATTTAAAATTCCATAAAAGCTCGACGTTTTCTCTCTTTACATCTGCGTGCGGAGGCTGAGGGCCAGAGAGGGAAGGAGCTTGCCTCGTTTATTCCCCCGTCGGGGATTCCAGGACGAACGGCCGAAGCGCGCGGTTGTTGGTCGCGATCCATAATACATCAAGCTCGCGAGCTTGACGAGGGAAACTCTGAAAACGCGCTCGAGGGTTCGGGTTGGGCAGGGGCAGGCTGTGAAATGTGGAAGGTAGTGTTTAGCCTCAAAGATCTCTACCAACCCTTGTATTTTTTATCCATTTCTAAAAACTTTGAATTCTCCCACTCCTGTTGGGCGACCCTCTTTTCCAGCAGCGATTTCTAGGTCGCGCTCCTCTCCTGCTCTTCGCCTCGCGCGAATTTTTTCTCTTTCGCTGGAGAACGAGAAAAAAAAACAAATCTTGACACGCTTTTCATTTCTCTCTCCACCGCACCACTCGTTTTTTTTTCTTCATACTTTCCACCCTGATGACGCACCGGATGTTTTACACGAACGTTCCCCAGACATTGACTTCCAATTTTAATTCACAATCGATTCCGAATTCCTTTCATACCTCTATTGAGCTTATATTGAGTAGCAACAGTAGTAGTAGTGGTGTTTTTCATGCATACACTCTCGGCTTTTTACATGTTCCATCCTCTCTGGTTTCCACTATTTGTTTATCCACTCAACACTGGGGACCTCGCTGGGGACCTACATTTATTTCGTGGGTTCCGAACCCCAAAGAGTACAGTTTGAAACACTTGGAAAAATCCATTGGTGTCGGTACCTTTATTGAGCTTATATTGAGTAGTGTTAGTAGTAGTGGTGTTTTTCATGCATACACTCTCGGGTTTTTACATGTTCCATCCTCTCTGGTTTTTATTATTTCCATTATTTGTTTATCCAGTCTACACTGTGGACTTGTATTTTTTTTTTCGTGGCTTTCGAAGCACAGAGAGTACAGTTTAAAACACTTGGAAAAAAATGGATTGGTGTCGATGGGAATCGAACCCGGACTCACTGGTTATGAGCCGGGCACGTTACTATTGTGCCACTGCCTCTCATTGAGCTCATAATAAACTCAATTCGAGCCTTAATGACATTCAGTTCAAATGACATTTCAAGTCGATGAAGCAGGAGGCACACGGGAAATAAGCACGAAGCGGAATAAGAGATGGAACGCGGAGAAAAGTGTAAAAGCCTAGAAATGGAGCATGCCCCCTTTCGAGTGAGGGTAGAAAAAGGAAAAAAAAGAGGAAAAAAAAGCGTTTCCGCATTATTCCGTACGCCCTCTTGATCCCTTTTTTGTTGATACGGGTCAGAGTACATTTCTCGTTGCGTCGGTCTCTCCCGTCAGGCACGTGCTCTCGATGACCTTTGGATATTTAGTCGCAGCCAGCACAACCCCCACTCATCAACGGCTCCACTCGGCGTTGTCTTATGTATTCGCGGCTTGATGCAAGTCGAAGTGTGTGTACTAGCAGCACGATAAAATGGTGCTTGACGAGATTGGGTCACGTGCTCGAAGCGTCCCTAAATGGCGATTGGAAAACTCGTCAGCGAGCGAACAAAATGGCAGGTCCTAACGAAAATCCGCACGTGTCTCTCTCTCTCTCTCTTTTTCTCTTTATTCCATTTCCGCCTGCTCTGAATTCTATACCTCTTTAACTTTGTTTGGCGGTACCACTTTATAGCCCATTTCAATATCAAACGTTCCAAATGCCCGAGTCCTTTTATCATTGAAAATGGCGAATAAATCGATTTCTTTTATTGAATTTGAAACGGAGTGGATCCGCGAGTGTGCAGCAATGGCTCAGTCGCCTCCAACTTGGTTTCTTCATCAACGCGATCCTTCCTCTCGAACCTTCGCCCCGTTCAATTTGACCTTTTGACCCCCTTATTCCTCGTCCCCTCAATCGGACGTTCTCAGCATTTCTCTCTCGTCATTCCGCCTCCTGGTCCCGCTCCAACCAAAAGATGCAGAAATTTTCGTCTCCGGACGAGACAGCAGCGAGAACTCGGGCAAAGTTGATACGAAAATGGGGCCGTCAACCGACTAGCCCCGGGCTGACACAGGCCATGCAGAGGCAGAGACAAGATTTTGTAGAAATTGTATTGATTGTATCGTGCGATCGACGTCTCGAATTATTCAAATGTCAATCCTACCCCCCTCCGGACCAAGAGACGAACAGAGAGCGAGACCAACCCCGAGGACTCTGTGTCAACGCGAATATTGGGGTCGATCGATAATATGTACTACTCGCCCTGACCGACCTTTCCATGCTTATACTATACGCTACCAATGGAGTTTAGTGACGTGTGAGATGGGGAGCAATAAAAGGGATGAATGTCGTCGATCCGAGTGCCTTTTATGTCGATGCCATTCAGAGCCAATATGAGAAACTCTTGAGTTCTTAATCGTTGGCTCGCGGAACTCGTCAACGTTTCGTACTTGACGGGAGACTTAAGTTCCGAATCGTACGAGGAATCGATGAGTTGAAAGCTCCAAGCAAATGTCCCAAAACAGGGAAAAATCATATCTAAAAAAAATGGCCGGATGTGCGTGTGTTCACTGCAAAGTTCAAACGTTCATAACTCGAGAACGGTTTGAGCTACGGGGCTCTCGTTTTGCACAGATGTTAATCTATACAAGCTCTTGATTCTCTAAGAATTTTGTTGGAATCGCTAAAGAAATACGAATTCTAAAGCATTTTTAAATATTTAAAAAAAAGGGTGTCGACACTCTACCTTCTGCAAATTTCAAGATTTAGTTCTCATTTTGTTTGCAGAAATAAAGTATCATTATAGGGAGCTTGGTGCCACAACGCTGCACATTTTTTTTCGCTCCTCACGCCCCGCATCGTTTTAATTATCGAGTTAAACTCGATCAATTCCTTTGCAAAAGTCATTCGCCTTCGCGAGTTACGAGCTAAGTGAGTTACGCACTTTGTCATGCACGCCGACTTTTATATAGAGAGCAACCAACACGCTCTCTCCCTGCTCGCGAACCGGAAGAGCACGTGGACCTTTTACCAATTCAACTTCCAATTAACTAGTTTCCCGCAGAGCCAGACCCAAAAGGCTTTTATAGCTCATCCAAACTTTGGAAATCTACTTACACCGATTCCGGAGATTCGTGACACATGCCGCTCAACATCGGAAATCAAACGCTTCTGCGTCAGCACCGGATCCTAACTGACAATTTTTTTTTTCTATATTCGGAATTTGGTGCCTTCGTAAAAAATTCCGTGATACGAGTCCATTTTCTCCCACACGGCGATCGCACATTCATCTCTCCGTAGACACACATGGGTCTGCGGTGTCCCACCATTTTTTACTGTACTAGGGCTCGTTTAAAAAATCGGAAAAAAATCAGAAAGTAGTTTTGGATCACACTCGATGATGGATATACATTTTTTTTTAATTTCTCTCATTTAAGGACGTTGTACGTCGACTGTCAACGGTTTTTCTCACATTCAAAAATGGTTTGCGGCCCCAAGTCCATTAACAGAAAGTTGTTACAGATTAACCAAAGAACAACATACTCTAAAAGAAAGATTATCCGCGGCAATCCGTATTTTTTACATAATAAACAAAATTCCGAAAAAAATTAACGATCGATTTTTTTTTAAACTAAATAAAACTTGTTCGATGTTGGATAAAAGTGTATGCAAAGTTTTGAGAGGCTTCACCATTTATAAGTCGAAATATTTCATGCTGAAAATTGCAACTTTTAATACACGCTCTTACGAGAAATTATTAAAAATTGTAATTTTTATAAATAAATATCTCGACTTCTGCATGGCGCTTGAAACTGTGCGAGCTATTAGATATCATATCACTGTAGTCTTTGTATGGTGCAAATTCAAAGGTTCTATCAATAGAAAATTAAACATACAACGTCCTTAATGGCAATCGATACGAAAAACGAGAAATTGACGCCGTACACCGAATAGGCGTCCAGAGACCCATGTGTGTCTACTGCGGGAGTTTAAATGGAATTTTGAAATGACGTCAAGTTTTATCATTTATCTTCATATCGTTCGTTTTGTTGGCTGCAGTAATTGGTCAAGTTCAAGATCGCGTTTGGCTGGTGCATTATCAATTAGAAATATATCGATCGATCTTCATCCTGCTGCCAGACTTTGTAAGCAAGATTTATCGAACTGCATTCGTAGGAGTCGTTGAATCGCCTAACAAGTATTGACGACCTTATAACCAGAAAAACAAAAGTTTCTTTCATCCCCAAGGATCATGTTATACGCAGCAGAAAAGAATCAAGAATCTGAATGGGTAGAGTTTTTGAGGCAAGGGGTCACAAGGTTGAAGCTCCATGACTGGCGCGCATGGTATTCGATTTCTCGTACATCCGACACTTGTTACTAATAGCCGGATAGCTCGGTCATTGAATTCCACCCTCAGCGACGTGGCACACAATAATAACGGCGAAGCATATATCCCAAATGGTGGGAACTCGCGAGGATACTCGTTGTGTGGATTCGATTTCAATGCCAAAGTGTCGACCTTTTTTTGCTTTTTTTTTATTTTTTTTATTTTTTTTTTTTAAGAAAATTTCAATTTTCGGCGCGAACCCCGGGACACCCGGTGGATAAGTAAATATTTCTACGTCAGAAATATCCCCCGTAGAAATGGCGAGGGTTCGGAGATATCATGGCGGGTTACCCGTACGAGCATATAGATCGAGACCAAAAGTTGCGTAGCCCCGCACGTATACGCGTTTGACCCAAAACGAGCGCGGGAATTCCCTCATCCTCTTTTCTCATAGTCTCGCCAAATTCGCAGCGAGTTGGGTAATAAAAAGCCTTCATTGCTCGCATGCTTCTCGCTTTCCTACCAGCAACGTTAATCGTCGCTGTAAGCACGGCTATATAGACTTGATATCGCGTGTTGAACGATTCGTCAAACTTTCCTCCATTCCGAGAGGAAAACCACCCACCGACCAAAAAGCATCAGCAGATCCATTAGACTCCGTTATTCGATTCTTTTTATTCGAACAAATCATGAGCACATCGTTGCTCGGATTTTTTGGCGTCGAAACGCTGCTGGGTCAATTTGACCCGGAGCACTTTATCCGCTCGTCAACGAGAGCCCTGCGGTTAGTTTTTGTTGAAAAAAATCAAGGGTATACTCGAAGCATCAGCCGACACGGGTGCATCATAAAAATTTGAAAAATTTTCAATCTGGTCGTTTAAAAAAAATATCGAAAATTTTGACTTTTGGATTTTTATCATTTTCCCGAAAAGTCGGCAATCTTCAGAAAATTGGCCGGGTCAAATTGACCCATGTGTATACACGAAAGGCTATTTCAACAAATTGTCATGTGCCTGGAAATTCTTCCACGCCGTCGAATTATTTCTTGAACCGTCGGAAGAAAATGTTGTTAATTTTTTCCGAATGTGCGCGGGCTGTGAGCTTCTTGTTGGAGAGAGTTCAAAATTAGATAAGAAAGTTTGCCACGTTTATGGAAACCTCATCGAGAATCGTTGACTGTATAGGATCCTCGGAAAATCGCCCGCCGGGTCAAAATGACCCAGTGTGGCCACGAACGGCCATTTCAATAAATCGTCGTCAAATTTCTCGAAACGGAATTTGAAAAAACTCTTACGTGCCTCGAAATTTGTCTACACCGTTGAATTATTTCTTGAACCGTTGAAAATGAAATTATCATTTGAGAAAGTTCTTATATACTTTTGCGAGCAGTGTATACGGACCACGAGCTTTTTCTTCGGGAAAGTTGAATTCGATAAGAAAGTTTGGCGTTTACACACCTCGGGAAAATCCTCTTTGTACGTCGAGTCGCATTTTAAATATCGCGTCGTGTAGCAAACTTTATTCGACGGAGAGGGCGATTTAAATCGAATTGCAATTACTGGGAGAATTTCGCGTTGGAATCGTCGACGCGATAAAACTCATTGTTTAATATTCTCAATTGGAAGTTATCCTGCTACGAGGCATTTTGTGCCTCGAAGGAAATGATCGAATAAGTAACCAGAGCAGAGACAAAAGAATCGCGGGCGAAGCCTGCTGCTGCTGCTTTCTCCTGGTTCCTCGACTCGATATTAATCAATGAGCAAGCAAAACGATCGTCGGTGTTAATTTCCTCCTTCCGCGCTCGAGCATAAACCTCATTTACATTCCAGACTATTTCCCTCTGTCCGACCATTGAATATTTATGCATTAAAAATACTAAAAAAACTCGCTTCAGTCGTTTATCTTTACTCTGTCGTACTCGATCGATCGCACCTTTTGTTTTTTACCGAAAATGGTTAAAAGATTCATTCATGGTTCAGTGGAGGATCGAAAAATGTCGAAAATTCGCTGAAAATCGATTGGATTGAAATAAACGAATAAATCGAGCGCTATTTCGGAGGGAATTTGAATAGAAATCTAAAAACCACTCGGGTGATCAGAAATTTTAAATATAAAAAAAATTACACTCGTTTTTACGCAGTGGAATTTTCCGAAAAGACGAAAAAACTTTTTGTTGTGATTGATATTTACTAAAAATTGTCTAAAGATTTATTCGGAGATGGAAAAATGTCGAAAATTCGCTGGAAATCGATTAAATTGAAATAAACGAATAAATCGAATCGGATCGATATATTTCGATCTCCAAAAGATTTATTTGGAGATGGAAAAGCGTCGAAAATTCTCTAAAAATCGAAAAAATCAAATAAACGAATGAATCGAGCGCTATTTCGAAGGGATTTTGAATGGGAATCCAAAAACCACTCTTTTAGGCGACGAAATTTTTCGAAACGAAAAAAAAACGGATTTTGTTCAATTTTTACAAAAAAAATTGTAAAAAGATTTATTCAACGATCGGAAAATGTAAAAAATTTGGTCAAAATCGAAAAATCAGATTGAACTAATGAATCGAGCGCCATTTTCAGGCCAATTCGAATAGAAATCCCAAAACCTTTCGGCAAATCGTGAATTTTGCATTAAAAAAAAGTTGCAGTCCTTTTCGTTGAATAATGATGAAACGTTCGATTGATATCTAAAAAAAAAAAGTGACAACTCGTGGAAAAAGATCGAGAAATAGAGTTGTTGACTCGGTCGATTCGTTCGGACAGGTTTTCCGCCAAGTTTCCGGAATCTTTTTCCTTTCGATGAGACTTTCATGTAGCGCTGGCCTAATCGCCCGACGTGCGCGCTCCTATCGTTTGGGGTGTCGTTTTCTTGCTGGCTTCCAACTAATTTCACCATTTTCCTTCCGGTCCTTTTTCATCCCACAGCTCTTGAGTGTGTTACTTACCAACACACGGAGCAGCTCGTCCCTTCAACTGCGTATTTTTTCCACCCTTATTGTATATCGCGCCCTCACTCACTTATGGTTCACCCCGAGAGCCTCTCTGATCCCTTTTCTCCCTTATAACGTTGCTGTCTCTCGTCGTCTCGACCTCTATTCTTCCTCTATTTCTTTTACCTTTCTCGTCTTTCTGCCAGCAGTTAAGCATGTGCGAGAAAACAAAACAAAAAACACATTCATATGTAATTGGTTGGACCGAGTCGTGTGAAACGTCCCAATTCTTCCATCTTTTTGTTTCTCTCCTCCCGATTGTTTACGATTCGATAGAATGATGGAAAAATGTCTGTTTGCGCATCAAAGGGAATCTTTCATTGAATCCGTCCATTATTTTCGGTATTTCCTTTTTTTTTCGACGCATTTTCAATAAAAATGATGATTTTGCAATTTCCATTTGGACTCGAGTACGCAGCAGTGACGCAGCCGTACGGGCAACGGTTGCGTGAGTTGTAAGGTCAAAAGGTCACGACCTCGACCGTGCTGGATTGGATCGAATCTTTCATTCGTCGTCTACGTTCTATATAAAAATTTTAATATATCGCGAAGCCGCGGGAGAGGCTCGTTGAAGGCGCTAGGAGGAAATTCCGCTGATGCCATCTGACGCCTATTCACCTTGGGTTGACATATTTTCATTTTGAGGCTGCAATACACACTTGGGTCAATTTGACCCGAGCTCATTTTATCAACGCCAGGCATCCCACGAGACGTTTCCATCGTGAAATTTTGCAACGTAACAAATTTCAAACGGTTTACGAAATATTTTTATACAAACCAAGGATTCACAATTTATTTTTTGCATCCCAACAAAATCGTGAGGAAATATCTCATTCGTAACGATTTTGGTGGACGAGAATTAATACGGGTCAATTTGACCCTGCGTGCGTCAACAAAGGGTCGAAAAGGTCTGCTCCCGAGGCCAGAAGTACTTGTCGTAGCAGCGAATTTACGACTGCGGTTTCAGGCTTTCGGTTGCATGACTTTACGATTATTCGCAGACTTGGTGTAACATGACGAATTTGCAGAGATGGTGAAACTTTGCTCGAGGAGCCTGGCCGCGAAGCCATAACTCAGAAACTCGGAGCTTCAGACTCCCAAAAACTTGGCAAAGTTATTTTTACTTCTGTTTTTGTTTTGTAATCGTTGAAACAGAAAGAAACATTCATTGCAACAATGCGAGACTTTGTCTCTCTGCGAAGCTTATTCTAATGAATTTCCCTCGCGACACTTTCGGGCTCTCTGTTCCTGCACGTATCTCAACTTGCCCTCAACCGCGTTAACTTCTATTTGCGAAAAGAGAACCTCACCCTTCGCGCTTACCATGCATTCGTACATGGAAATCCCATTAACGTTATTATACTCGTACGACCAACAATATTCCCTCGTGTACTTCGTGTCAACCGCTGCGGCGCAAGTTCTATACCACGAAGGACCTCGTTCGCCCATTACCTCGCCACATGCAGCTCCGCGAGCCTTGTTTTTTCGTTATACAGTTTATCATCGATGATAATGGGATTTTATGGGATTGGCAGTCTTCCCCTTCCTTAATATTTTATGGGATACCGTTTTTTAACGATAGTCATTGTGAGAAAAAAATTTGGAACAATTTTCGCAAAAGCAGCGATTGTAAATTTTTACCGTTTTCCCGATTCAAACTTTCGGTTTCTTAGAACAATATTCCGTTTTTTTGGCTTTCAGGATACCATTTTCGATGAAATCGAGCTGACGGACCTCACGCTCGCGGAATGCAGCAATAAAAACGATAATCGCAGCTTCCAAGTGAGTCTCCAACTTTTTTAACGATGAAGAAAGAAAAAAAACATTTCCTTTTGTTTCGGCTCGTTTTATGTGTTAATTCGCGGGAGGCGTCGCATTTTTTATTTTCCTCGAAATGGGGAATTAATACCGAAAGCGGACAATTTCATTTTTTTTTCTCTCCATCATGAATTAAAATGTTCTCCGCCGCGCGAGGGAGCGAAACGAATGTGGCTTTTTATTTTATTAGCTACATCGAGGCTAATGGACTTAGCAATTTTTTTTCATTATTTTATCCCCCCCCCTCACGAATTACGCGCCAGACGACGCAAAATTCACGCGTTTATTATTCGCGATTATCAAATTAAAATATCGCACGCAATGAATAAAAGGATAGGAAAAAAAAAAAGTTGCCTCCTGTGAGGTTTGAACTCACGACCCCTGGTTTACGAGACCAGTGCTCTACCACTGAGCTAAAGAGGCGTATTGCGTAACCTTACTCGAGAATGTTATTTTTCTTACGTTTTGAAAATAAAATAAAAAATCGTTGATTACTGCATGTTTATTTATAAATGAATCATGTTGTCAATTGCGAGACTTTTTTTAATTGGATTTCGGGCCGAGAAGACTTTCCGACGACGTGAGAAAAGCAAAATTTTCATTTTCTTCGACGCGTGTTTGAATAATCACCATTTCTACTTGTTTATTTTCGCTAATTTGGTAACATTGACGCTGCTCGCGCGATTCAAACTCGTTGAAAATATATTCGTCGTTTTGTTGCTTTCAAAATTTTTCAATATCTCCAACAATTTCTTGTTATTCTTGTTTTTTCATAAAACAAATCGTTTTCGAGGAATTTAGAGACTCGCGACAGTGTGTTTTGGGCTCGAAAAAGAGGATTTTCGAACGACATGCGCATCGGAAAAATAAAAGCCTCGTATATCTCATACGCAGACCCAAAGCAGCGTCTTGCGAATTCAATTTTTTTTTCTCCGACATTTTCCTCAATTTAAAAACATTTCTCTCGTCGATTCGACAGTCTTCGCAAAGTTGAATAGTTTTTTATTATTTTCCTATGAACCCGCGGTAAAAACAACTCGATCCCAATGCCTCCGAAACAGCAAAGAACGAGATCCCGTTTCAAGGTACATGGGAAACTTAACCTCAAACTTTTTGAGGTTATGTCAACGTTAAATTAACAATTTCTCCGTTTTTGTCGTCGAAAAAAGTTCCAAACATCGTTCAGTCTCATATTTTATTCAAACCTTTCCCACATAACATGAAAATTTCAGTAAAAACCATAGAGAAACTCAGAGCCTTCGATTTTAGGTTATAATTTCATAATTTTTACGATTTTATTAATTCACCTTTTTACCAACCGATTAATCGATCGATTTGCCTCATTTATCCATTATTTCAAATTTGTTTATGTTGAAAAAACAGATTATCACGCCATTCAGATCGCTCGTTCTCTGCGGAGAAAGCAGACAAGACATGGAAGAGTGGCTCAGTGCATTGAGAACAGCGCGCGAAGGTCGTCCTCAAGGTGATGCCCGACCAGCGGAGCTGCTGGGCGTTCACCATTGGTACGCAACGAGTCACGCTCGGCCGACGCATTGCAACGTTTGTCGAGATGCGCTTTACGGTAATTATTATTTTTGGTTAAACAACATTTTCGCGCTATTTTTTCGACGCCTTAAACGAGTGTTTAGAAAGATTCAACGATTTGCACTCGTCGAGGGAATTTGAAGATTTTTTTCCTGATTTCTCTTTTCAATAAAAACGACGACGGCATGTAATTTTTGTTGCAAAGGCGTCGCTTCGCACGGCCTCAGCTGCGAGGTCTGTAAATACAAGGTGCACAAAAGATGCAGCACCAAAGCAATAGACAACTGTAAGTGGACCACATTAGCGTCGATCGGTAAAGATATCATCGAGGACCAAGACGGGGTAAATAATTGAAACGAGGAAACCAACTTGCTTATAATTTTCCAGATTTGCATTATAATCGTCATTTGCCCAAATATTTCTTTACAGAACATTCAAATGCCGCATCAATGGCTGGAAGGCAATTTGCCGGTCTCCTCAAAGTGTAACGTTTGTGACAAAACGTGCGGCTCGGTGCTCAGGTATTTTTAGCTCAAATCTAAAAATCTACATGCAAACAGAACAAGAAACAGAAGGAATTTTTCAAAATGTCGAATTATGAGAAAAATCTAAATCGAAAAATCGAAATTTAGTCTAAACGTTGTTGGCACAAAAACTAACAGTTTTCTCTTATGAAGAAAATTATTCCGACGTTTGAGACATTTTATTTCCAATTTTGGTGGCAATAACGTTTACACAAAATTTTGAAAGAATCCGAAATATCCGTATCGCGATAGTAATGCCTCGCGTTGTTGTTTCCAGGCTTCAGGATTGGCGGTGTATCTGGTGCAGGACAACGGTTCACACGGCATGTAGACCCGCTATAAGCGTCACGTGTCCCTTGGGACCTTCGAAGCTCAGTGTCGTGCCTCCAACAGCATTGCACAGCGTCGGTAATTATTTTTTCATCTCTTAATTACTGCTTGGCGGCAGTCGAATGAATGTCGAGGGATCGACCCTCGAATTTATTCCGCAACGCTGATTTTTCGACGATAATGGTCGGCATCTTGAATTTTAATTAAATCAATAATTGTTTATAATTCATTACAATTGTTTGAAATCGTTCAAAAATGTTCAAAATTATTTATAATTGTTCAAAATTGTTTAAAAATGTTTAAAAATGTTTAAAAATGTTTAAAATTGTTTAAAATTGTTTAAAAATGTTTAAAAATGTTTAAAAATGTTTAAAAATGTTTAAAAATGTTTAAAATTGTTTAAAAATGTTTAAAAATGTTTAAAAATGTTTAAAAATGTTTAAAAATGTTTAAAAATGTTTAAAAATGTTTAAAATTGTTCAAAACTGTTTAAAATTGTTTAAAATTATTTATAATTGTTCAAAATGGTTTAAAACTGTTTACGATGGTTTATAATTGTTGATAATTGTTTATAATTATTTCAGGCAGTGACGAGGCTTGGGAGGCAGTTCGACCGAACGGCTGCAGTCCACTTTTAGTTTTCGTAAACAGTAAATCGGGTGACAATCAAGGCGTTAAGTTCCTGAGGAGATTCAAACAATTATTGAACCCCGCACAAGTATTTGATCTCATCAACGGCGGCCCCGGACCAGGGTAAAGTTGCTTCAAATAATCATTCACACCGTTAATACTTTATTTTAATGAATCAAGAGAGTTTCATTAACCCTAGAACGGTAACGCCCTTGCTTCCTCCGTTCTCCCGTTTTCTGATCGTTTTACCGATTTTTTCACTGGAAGCAGAATTGCTCCAGGATCACGTCATCCCGCATCAAAAAACGAAAAGAATGAGCCCGAGTAGAAGGCTTTTCGTTAAATTTTACCGGAGATACGAATTTTTCAATATTGGGGTCATTTAGACCCCAGTTTAGAAGAATAGGTAAAAAAAAAAATAAAAAAAATAAGGTTCCCGTTCTAGGGTTAATTCTGTGGATTTTTTTGGGCTGGTAAATAATGCTGATAACAATAGGAATCAAGTCTAGCGATTGTCGTTAATTTAGACGATTTTGTTTTTGCGGGAATTTTGGAATTATTCGGTGAAACATTGAGATACGAGAATTTGTTATTGTATGGTGTCGTAAACAGGCTGAGATTGTTTCGGCATTTCGACCCCTTCCGGATTCTCGTATGCAGCGGAGATGGCTCCGTTGGTTGGGTGCTCTCCGAGATCGATCGGTTAGGAATGCACGTGAGTAACGCCCTTTTAAGGCTGTGCACGACGAGCATTTATCCGTTTTCAATTTTTGCCTCTCCATTTTCTCGATTTCTTTTTTCTCCATATTTTTACTTGATTTTTTGTTTTATTTTAGTCTCTCTTTCGATTCTATTGAAATTTTGGTTTTCTCCCATAATAATCGACGTTTCGTTTCGGTTTGTTTCGTTGCTCTCGCCAAGCCACAACGATGCATCTCGCCCTTCGCAAACTTCTTTTCGTCTTCGCTCTCGAATTTACATTTTCCCTCTCTCTCTCGCTTTCTCAGTCGTGATCTTTCGTTCGCCTCTCTTCATCTTTCCTCAGCTCAATTTTTCTCTCTCTCTCTCTCTCCAGTCCCTCTGCACGTGGCTCAAGTTTTAACAACTGCAGCATGCGAACTTTCTGTCATAGTAGTTTTCATGGTGAAACGATTTTAATCGTTGAAATGCCTGCGAGAAAAAAATTCGGATCGATGGTTGAAAAAAAAAAAAAAAAAAAAANAAAAAAAAAAAAAAAAAAATTGTGGAAAATCGGGAAAAGATAAAAATTTGGAAATTTTTCTTTGCGATAGAAGCAATGCCAGGTCGGTGTGTTGCCACTGGGAACCGGAAACGATTTGGCACGGGTTTTGGGATGGGGAGCTTCCTGCGACGACGACACGCACTTGCCTCAGTTGTTGGAAAAATACGAAAAAGCTGGGACTAAAATGCTCGATCGTTGGAGCATCATGACCTTCGAACGCAGCATTACGTTAGAGTCTCGAAAAATGAGCCTCAATCAGACCGAATCGACGTTGAACGTGTCGATGGTTCACCAATACGAGGATAATGCCACTTCACATATCGCCAATATTCTACAATCGGACCAAGATCCCATCATTATATCCAGTGCCAAGTAAACATTTTTCTTTCCTGTGCCTGCGTGAGCAATACTTACACGGAAACTAAATAATATAAACAATTGCTATGGCCTCATAGTTTTCCGATACGATGTCGATCCTCTAGACGATTTTAACTAATTTCGTTTTCATTTTTCATTCGTATTCTATCAAAATACCGGGAACATTTTTCAATAATTTTTTCCCATTTTATGGTTCAATTTAAAAATTAAAATTTTCTTTTCCTCATTTTTTTGCTCTATTTGCAAATTTGTTGATCGCTGAATAATTTGCTATTTTTGTTTTCTTATTCGTTAATTTTTTCGGCTACTTATTTTTTTTTTTTTGCTGATTTTTCTTATTTTTCGCGAAATTTCGAATCAAATTTTGTTTTTGCTCCTTTATTTTTCATATTCGGTAAATTTTTTCATCATTTTTCCCATTTTTCGCCAAATTCAAAAGTAAAATTTGTTTTTCCTTATTTATTTGCCGTATTTGCTCTATTTGCAAATTTTTTGATCGCTAAATTATTTGCTATTTCTGTTTTCTTGTTCGTTAATTTTTTTGCTACTTATTTTTATTTTTATTTTTTTTATCTGCCAATTTTTCTCATTTTTCGCGGAATTTCGAATCAAATTTTATTCTTGCTCCTTTATTTTCCATATTCGGTGCCAAGTCATTTGCTATATTCGCAGTTTTTTTTATTTGCTAATTTTTCCCATTTTATTTGCGATATTCGCAATTTTTTTCATTTTCTCGCTTAAATTTAAATCGACATTTATTTTCGCTAATTTATTTGCTAAATTTTTTCCCAATTTATTTCCTATATTTACAGATTTTTTTATTCGCACAATTATTTGCTATTTTTGTTCTCATTTGGTAATTTTTCTCGCTATTGCTAATATTAATAATATATTAAATGATTTACTGAAGAATTCCCAGAGCGACGATACGGTACCAGGGAACTATGATGTCACGTGAATTTTTTATATCATTAAATTCTCTCTGTGTAAAAGAGAAAAAAAATTGTCTGTTGTAAAAGAAGAGGATGAAAAATAATTGAAATTTCTAGAGTTTTATGCGAGACTGTAAAAGATTTCGCAACGAGAGTTCTCGAGGCGAGTATGAACGTGGGCGACCAGCAGCTCGAAGAAAAATGTGTGATTCTCCAACAAAAATTGGACCTTTTGTTGCAAACTTTGAACAACGAGGATAATTGTTTCTCCGACAACACGGACGATTGCGAACAGGGTACGCTACGGGACAACGATTCTTCTCCCGGTTTTATCGGGGAACAGGAAAAAGGAGTTTTAGAAAAACCGGAAAAAGATATTACAAATTTGAAACGTGTGAGGAAGAGAAAGGACAGAAAAGAAAGAGAAGCCATGCTGGCGAGGTAAATCAATCGATTCATCAATTTATTCAACCAATTGATCAATAAATCCATTTAATTAATAATTAATTCATAATTATTAAACAATTTTCATAATTTATTGAATAATAATTGAAAAAATTCATAAAATTAAGTGAAAATTAAATTGTTTTTTGAAATAATTAATAATTAATAATAATTAATTAATTATTAATTATTTCAAAAAACAAATATAAATATACATATAAAAATTGAGTGAAAATTAAATTGTTTTTTGAAATAATTAATAATTAATAATAATTAATTAATTATTAATTATTTCAAAAAACAAATATAAATATAAATATAAAAATTAAGTGAAAATTAAATTGTTTTTTCAAATAATTAATAATTAATAATAATTAATTAATTATTAATTATTTCTAAAAACAAATATAAATATAAATATTAAGTGAAAATTTAATTGTTTTTTGAAATAATTAATAATTAATAATAATTAATTAACTATTAATTATTTCAAAAAACAAATACAAATATTAATATAAATATCATTATAATTAATAATAATAAATTAATTATTAATTATTTCAATAAACAATTTAATTTTTTTAATCGAAATTATTTTAAACTTGATGTATCCAATTAATTAATTAATTTATATTCAATAATAAATGAATTGTCATATAATATTAATATTGAAAAAATCAAAATTAATGAATAATTATTATTATTTTAATTATTTAATTATCTGATTATTTGTATTATTTATTGACCATATTTTTTAAAACTATTTATATAATTATAATAATAATTATTAATAAATTTAGAAAAATTTGAATCCGGGTTTGATTTTTTTTTTTTTAGGGCCAACAGTTTGAAGAGAGCAATAAGACAATTGGCCGAACACACCGAACTAGTGATTGACGATGGAAATAATCCTGGAAAAAGTTTGAAAAAGGCACCGAATATTACAGTCACCGATGAAACGTCAAATACGTTGACTTGCAAAGGTCTAGCATAAATTTCTTTTAGCCCACTTTCCAAAACGAAATATCGGAATGAAAAAATGGTTTTTTTTGTTTTTTTTTTTCGAATCGACCGGATTTTTGTTTCGGCCATCAATTTAGAGCCTTTATTCACATTTTATTGCAGATAAAAAAGAAAAACTCGATCTGCTGGGATTGAAATTTGAACATTCGGACAATTTGTCCCCAATGCCGACAATCTTGTCGGCAAACAGTTTGGAAATGTCACCTTGTCCCAGTCCAACACCCAATTTGGCATCCTTGAGCCCGATGCCCGATTTGCGGCGAGATTCTCAAGCCGAAGAAATGTTGACCTTGCCAGCCCCCGATGGATTCGCTGATAGTCGACGAAACAGTTCCAATTTGCCAACCGAGGGACTACCCGATAGCAGACGAAACAGCTCCAACGTTCCGCAAGAGTGAGTCTCCGCTCCGTCATCGAAAATTCCGATTTTTTGACAAATTTCGCAAAAATTCGAGAAAAAATTTATATTTACATTTTCAAAACGAATCAATTTGCTTTTCAGCTGCATGTTTAGTTTCATGCGACCAGCTGCTCTGCTCAGTGCGATCGAACGTCGAGAAGTGCCGATTTTTGAGCAACGAGCAACTTCCGAACCGACGCAATTGGAAACTCCCACCGACGTTCAAATCACCGTGACCAGCACCACTCTCGACACGAGTTCTCGCTCGGACGATACGACTATTCAGGACGCTCTCATTTCACCGGATTCTGACTCGAGCGCCAATATTTCTACCGGTTGCATTCATCGTCCGGATGCCAACAACAGCGGACCCCATACTTACGTTTCGCGGAGCAGTTGCAGCAACAGCATCGTTAGCTCCGATAGCCTGGTCTCCGATACCCTCGACTCCAAAAGCTGCACCGTCAAAAACAGCGAGAGTGAAATTGGTAGGTTATTTTTAAATTCCTTACCTAATTCCAATTGAAAATCCATTTTTTCATGTTTTTTTTTTTGCTTCATATTTCCAAATTCCATTTTTTTCATATTTTCTCATATTTTTAAAATTTATTTCCAAATTTCCAATGAAAATCCATTTTTTTCTTCACATTTTTAGAATTTTTTTGCAAATTCCAATTGAAAATCGATTATCCGTGTTTTTTCTTCACATTTAAAAAAGTATTTTCGAAATTTCAATCGAAAATCTATTATTTCATGTTTTTTCATATTTTTAAAATTTATTTCCAAATTTCCAATGAAAATCCATTTTTTTCTTCACATTTTTAGAATTTTTTTGCAAATTCCAATTGAAAATCGATTATCCGGGTTTTTTCTTCACATTTTAAAAAGTATTTTCGAAATTTTAATGGAAAATCCATTATTTCACGTTTTTTCATATTTTTAAAATTCTTTTTCAAATTTCGAATGAAAATCCATTTTTTTCTTCACATTTTTAGAATTTTTTTGCAAATTCCAATTGAAAATCGATTATCCGTGTTTTTTCTTCACATTTTAAAAAGTATTTTCGAAATTTTAATGGAAAATCCATTATTTCATGTTTTTTCATATTTTTAAAATTCTTTTTCAAATTTCGAATGAAAATCCATTTTTTTCTTCACATTTTTAGAATTTTTTTGCAAATTCCAATTGAAAATCGATTATCCGTGTTTTTTAATCACATTTTCCGAAGTATTTCCGAAATTTTTCATGGTAAATCCATTATTTCATGTTTTTTCATACTTTCTCATATTTTTATAATTCTTTTCCAGATTTAAATTGAAAATTCATTTCTTTCCACATTTTTTTCATATTCTTCATGTTTCCATGTCATTTTTCATGCTTTCTCATATTTTTTCAATTCCCCGGAACTCACAATTAGTTTTCAAGGATCGAAAACCCATTGCAACGATTTATGACATGATCAAGAATTTTACTATCGAGAGTTTTACGTTTGCAACGAAGAAAAATAATAATAATTGAAAAAAAAACGAAAAAAAAAACAAACAAAGTTGTAGGTAAAATAAACCAGTATTCGGATAATTTGTCTTGACGCATTTTCAGGACACATAGACAGTGACATATTGGATTCGACGAAACGTTCGGAAATGTCGGAAATGGGTCACATCGATTCACCGGAGAATTCAGAGATGTGCGCCAGTGAAATACCGAATTCGGAGAGTATGATCGACGATTTGAGCTCCTTGGGACAAGACTTGATAAGCACGATGCTCGGTGAGAAATACGACTCGGTCAGGGAATGTATCGAGTATGAGCATAAGGCGGGAGAAAGGGCGAAAAAATACTGTAGCTTGGCAAAATTTGTTGAAGGGAACGATATTGCAAGGCGTTCGTTCAAAAGACCCTCGCGTTACGCGAGCATTCTTCCCAAAGAGGTTCGTTCAATTTTTCCTAAACATTTAAACCCAAAAACTTCACCTCCAAAAATTCATTCGAATTCCATTTTCATAAATCATTGTTTTCCCATTTTTCAAACATTTTCTTTTACCTTCAATAATTCTCATTACCAATGAATGTTAATGTTTCAAAAAAAAAAGAAATATTCCGACAGAGGTTCGTTAAGCTTTGTCTAAACGTAAAAATCCAAATTCTGCGAAAAATGCATTAAAATTCTATTTTTCTAAATGATTTTTCCCATTTTTCAAACATTTTCCTTTGCTCTCAATAATTTTCATTACCAATGAATGTTAATGTTTCAAAAAAAAAAAGAAATATTCCGACAGAGGTTCGTTAAGCTTTGTCTAAACGTAAAAATCCAAATTCTGCGAAAAATGCATTAAAATTCTATTTTTCCTATTTTTCAAACCTTTTCCTGTGCTCTCAATAATTTTCATTACCAATGAATGTTAATGTTTAAAAAAAAAAAGAAATATTCCGACAGAGGTTCGTTAAGCTTTGTCTAAACGTAAAAATCCAAATACTGCGAAAAATGCATTAAAATTCTATTTTTCTGAATGATTTTTCCCCATTTTTCAAACATTTTCCTTTTCTCTCAATAATTCTCATTGCTAATGAATGTTAATGTTGACAAAAAGAAGAATTTTTCCCACAGAGGTTCGTCGTTCAGCTTTTCCTAAACGTAAAAATCCAAATTCTGCGAAAAATGCATTAAAACTCAATTTTTCCCATTTTTCAAACATTTTCTTTTTCCCTCAATAATTCTCATTGCCAATGAATGTTAATGTTGACAAAAAGAAGAATTTTCCCCACAGAGGTTCGTCGTTCAGCTTTTCCTAAACGTAAAAATCCAAATTCCGCGAAAAATGCATTAAAATTCAATTTTTCCCATTTTTCAAACATTTTCTTTTTCCCTCAATAATTCTCATTGCTAATGAATGTTAATGTTGACAAAAAGAAGAATTTTCCCCACAGAGGTTCGTCGTTCAGCTTTTCCTAAACGTAAAAATCCAAATTCTGCGAAAAATGCATTAAAATTCAATTTTTCCCATTTTTCAACCATTTTCTTTTTCCCTCAATAATTCTCATTGCCAATGAATGTTAATGTTGACAAAAAGAAGAATTTTCCCCACAGAGGTTCGTTCAGCTTTTCCTAAACGTAAAAATCCAAATTCTTCGAAATATGCATTAAAATTCAATTTTTCTAAATGATTTTTCCCATTTTTCAAACATTTTATTTTCCTCTCAATAATTCTCATTACCGATGAATATTGATGTTGAAAAAAAAAATAGAATTGCAAGGGAAAATCAACGGGAATGGTCGATGGAGGGACAGCGCCAGGTTTGGACGAAGAAGACGCGGTATTGCAAGAGAATGCGACGATGAACGAGCGAGCGAGTGACCTTTTGAAGCCTGTGTGCTGCTTCAACGTGACGCCGGACGAGCCGGTGGGGAATGATAAAGCAGGAGCGAATTTTCCAACAGCAATAAGCGTCATCGTCGATCCACCGAGTCCATCGATGTCGATCGAGGGTCGAAACGACCATTCGCCGTGTTACCTCGACGGTCTGGAGTCGAATTTGCGACGCTACAGTGGCGGGAGTATGGAAAAATGTGAGAGACTCGAGAAAGTTTTTATTTGGTCGATTGATGAGGAGAGAAAAAAAATTCAAGGATCATTTTGAAACTTTCAGTGAGCGTCGAATTGCCGGAAACGGGATTTTCGCCCCAAGCGACACGGCGCATAAGCAGCGGGAGCTTGCTCAAAGCTTCCGAAGTTGTTTCACTGGCCGCATCGTCCGCCAGACTCGGCGGATCGAATATGAGCTTGCGACACGATCGAGCTAAATCGGTCGATAAAACTGAAGACGTTAAAAAATTGCCGATCATCAATCCACTCGTGCAATTGCCCATGTGGCCAAGTACGTCAATCATTTTCATCTCCTCTATGATCAATCAACAATTATTTATTTATTATTTATTTATTATTTATTTATTATTTATTTATTATTTATTTATTATTTATTTATTATTTATTTATTATTCATTTATTATTTATTATTTATTTATTTATTATTTATTTATTATTTATTTATTTATTTATTTATTTATTATTTATTTTTTATTTATTTATTATTTATTTATTATTTATTTATTTATTTATTATTTATTCATTTATTTATTATTTATTTATTATCCATTTATTATTTATTTATTATTGATTTATTATTTATTTATGGGGAAATAATTTACAGACGTGAGCGGTGGGGCGGGTCTCATCAGTCAAGCTCTTCTCGCGAACGCCGATGCTCTCTGTGCCGCAGTCTCGCCGCTCATGGATCCCGACGAGACACTGATGTTCGTATTAAAGTCTAAAAACTCGAAAATTCGAAAACCACATTAAAAAGACTCTCTCAAGACTCTGATTTTTTGTGTTTTTCCTTTTTTTTTTCTCGTTATTTAGGGAAGGCTACTTTGAGCGGTGTGTGATGAACAATTACTTCGGAATCGGTATCGACGCCAAAATCAGTTTCGACTTCCATCAGAAACGCGAGTCACATCCGGAAAAGTGTCGATCTCGAGCTAAAAATTATATGTGGTATGGGGTGTTGGGCTCGAAACAATGGTTGCAGAAAACTTACAAAAACCTGGAACAGCGAGTACAGCTCGAGTGCGATGGACAGAGAATTCCTTTGCCGTCTCTACAAGGCATCGTGGTTCTCAACATACCGAGGTAATCGAGCGCAAAGAAAAACTTGATCTTTCGATGAAAAAGAAAAAAAAAACGATTTAAGAAAAAAATGGTATGTTTTTATGCTCCAGTTTCATGGGCGGAACAAATTTTTGGGGAGGCACCAAAGAGGGCGATTTATTTTTGGCTCCTTCCTTCGACGATCGCATTTTGGAGGTCGTCGCTGTTTTCGGTTCGGTACAAATGGCAGCGTCGAGATTGATCAATTTACAGCATCATCGCATCGCCCAATGTCAAACGGTACAGATCAATATTCTTGGGGAAGAAGGAGTGCCCATTCAAGTCGATGGGGAAGCCTGGATTCAACCTCCAGGAATTATCCGAATTATTCACAAAAATCGTATGCAGATGCTCTACAGAAATCGAGTAAGTAAAACAACCTTTTTTTTCCATATTTACACAAAACACACACACACACACACACACA
>JBAJMU010000011.1:3516297-3551674 GCA_037952995.1 Hyposoter didymator
CAGACACACAAATGAAAGAAAGAAATTTCCGTTGCAAATAAAGGTAAATATTTACAACACACGCTTACACGAATTGGCTATTGACATTAAAAATTTTGGCATTCAGTATAACGACGAATAATCATTGCATATTTTTTCTTAAATATTAATCAATAGTTATTTATATTTTAATGTTCAATATTTATATTAAATTATATTATTTTGAACACTTATATATATTTAATATTAATATTAATAAAAATCAATATTAATTTTTTTGATTCATTTTTATAATATTTTATAATATTATTTGTATTTTATATTTTATTTATTTATTATTATTTTTATAATATTAATATTCATTATTATTAATTAATTAATATTAATATTAATTAATTAATTAATTAAGTAATTAATTAATTAAGTAATTAATATTAATTATTATAATTTAATATTAATATACTAATTGAAGGTCCTCCGCCACGTGCTTAATAATCTATAAGCACGTTAATTATTATTCAATTATTAATTATCATTATTAATTATTTTTTTAATTAATTAAATTAATTAATTAAAATAATTAATAAATAACTATTAATAATAATAATAATTAATAATATTTGTTCATGATTGATATGCCATGAAAAAAAGAAGTGGGTGGGACTTGTGAATATTGAGCCAAATGAAAAATTGTAAAGAGCATAATTTGGACGTGAAAAATAAAATGAAAAAATGAAATTTTCCAGGCCCTGGAAACGTCGTTGAGGGCCTGGGAAGAAAAACAACGGAGCAGCAATTCCGCGGCGGTTTCTCAATCAACCTCGACCTTGAGCAACACATCACAATCGTGTTCGCGATCGCAATTAAATATCGATGGAAAACCGATACAGCTTTACGAGGAAGAGCACAGCATCCTTCTCGGTTTTATCGAAGTCGTAACTACCCTCGTCAAGTGGGTCAAACTATTAATCATCTCACATCCGAGTCTCGAACCCGATCTCTATCAAATAGCTGATCGAACCGCTGTTGGTCTGGAAAAAGTTCATCCGGAAGGCAAGATTTTGGAAGGGGTAAGTTTTCACATTTTCACGTCTCTTTGCAATGCTTTACGAGCATTTCTCTTTATCAACGCTTTTTTAACAGCCTAATTTACGACCCGTTATGACTGACCTCGTTTCAAACGCTCGTCATCTTTATGAGGAATCCTGCGAACTTCTCAGAGACAAGGCACAAAATTTGGTGAGCATACTGCATTCTCACAATCCAAATATTTAATATCCAAATGATAAACTTCTTCAAATTCAAATAACAAACTCTCAAAAATCCAAATAATACACTTTTTTTAATTCAAATAATAATTTTTTTAAATCCAAATAGCGAACGTTTCAAAATTCAAATAAAAAACTTTTTCAATTCCAAAAATTAATGAAAATTTCAAATTCAAATGATAAACTTTTGAAAATCGAAAAAAAAAATTAGTTTTCGTTTAATTTGAATCATCAGCGACTACGAGAAGATCTGGAAAACAAATTGTCGGTGTCGTTGGCAGCGATGGAACAAGAACTGCGAAAATGTGTTTTCGACGAGAGAGGAACGGGAATGGTTTATTTGCAAAACGTTGCGTCAGACGATCAGGTACGATTAAGCCAAGATTTCGAGCAGAAAAGCATACATTTTATATTTCTCAATTCCTAAAGATATTTATACATTGAAAGTTGAGAGTTTTGTTGTTCCTGTGCATTGCCAATTTATATTTATTGAATAAAAACGTACTATTTTTAAATGAATCTCGTACGAGCGTAAATTTGGGCACGAAATTTGATCCATTTGTTTTATCGACTGAATTAGCATTTAATAAATCAATAATATCGACAATCATTTATTTAGAAAGCAAAAGTTTTATTCGTTATTCGTACGTTCGTTGACAATGCTCGAAATTTATAATAAAAATTCATTCATTTCAATCGCTAGCTTTTTTTCGTAATCGATTAATCAACATTTTTTCTTTCCAAATTCAAAGAGAGAGATCAAAAATGATGAGCTTTTGCACAATGGCATATTCCGCGTAGCTTTCAAACGTAAATGTTCAATATTTTTCCGATTTTTTCTCATTTTTTTTCTCCATTTTTTATTAATCCATGTTAATGTGTGCTTTGTCATGGATTTTCTGAGTACTCGATCCCATTTTCGGGTAATAAGCTTTTTTAATAACTATAAGTACAACCAATATTTAGACATTTAGCCGTAGATTCATTTTTTCATTTCATGCTTTTCTCCTTTATGTGCCTCGCTAACTTATTCATTTATTCGCCCATTGTTTTTTTTTTTTATCTCAAATACTTCTCGATCTGTTGACTCGTATCGCATGCTTGAATTTCTAGTATTTCATGCTATTGCCAGTCGATCGCTTATTTTTGCACGCTGCACGCAATTTAAGGTGAAGGAGCAGTCGCTTTCTCGCCACGTGAGTGCGAGATTTGCTGCAATTTTCGAAATTTAATATTTTCGATTCCGTTTCACCAATTTAAAAAAAGCCCCTGTCAGCGGATTTTTTCCATCGTCCCGCGTCCGCTGACAGAGCCTTTTTCTGATTAGTCGAACGACAACGGAGAATTTTCGTTTGGAAAATTCGAGGTGACTGCTCCATCGGCTTAAAGAATCAACCATTTGAAAAATCCAAGATGTTGCATGTAGTTTTTTTGCTGACAAATTTTCTTTGATGATTTTGACAAAGTTTTTATATTTTTCGTCCGGCAATGGATGTTTTTTCTAAAGTCACATGCACGTTGCTCGCTTCGTTACGATAATCGATGAAAAATAAAGAAAAATTACAAGTTAGCGAAATCGAAGCCCTCGGACTAACCAAACTCACATGCGAAATCCTTGTTTCTGCCGTTTTTTTTTCGTTTTTTTTTTTGTTCGATTTCACTCAATTTTCACAGGGTGACAAAAAGAATCGTCATCGTGGTTTATTCTGGTTGAAGTTTCGACGCTCCGGTGGCGGTACCGCCAATCATCCGGCACGCGAACAAGTTACAAATTGGTCGGTACAGGACGTTTGTCTCTGGCTCGAGAATCTTCAACTTGGCGAGTACACCGAAAAATTTGTTTCCCACGATATTCGAGGACGCGAATTGCTCACGTTGGCTCGACGCGATCTCAAAGAACTTGGCATCATCAAGGTCGGCCACGTCAAGAGAATCCTCCAAGCTATCAATGACCTCAATAATTAATTATCATCATTTTATTCATTAATTATCAACCTCCATTTATTTATTCATCTTAATTAAAAATTAATTCACTTCGATACTCAAGTTTACCAGAAATCATGGAAAATTCCAAGATTCCTCGATACCTCGATAAGTAGTTGCAATATTTTTCTATTTACGATTAGTTTCCATCGATTTTCCAGTTTTTTTTTGTTTTTTTTTGTTTTTTTTTCAAACTCGATGAAACGCCTCGTTGAAAAAGGAAAAAGGAAACCAAGAAATACGACCAAAACCAAAAAGCCCTTAATTTTGTGCCAAATCGAACGAAATTCTCATTTGTTTTTTCTCTCTGTCTCTCTGTAGCCTAGTGAGTTAAAAAGTTGGCGAATTTACGCTTACGCCTCGAGATCTTGCCCCGAAAAATCTCAGAGTCTCAATTTATTTGTTTGACGAACCAGTTCCCATTGTCGTGTTGCGCCTTTTGTTTTTCAACTGCTGAAAATCCAATGATGCAATTTTTTTTTAAATATTTATCACAAATAATATTTTCTCTGGTTGTTTTTTTTTTGTTCCTCACGACGCGCGATAGGAACTGGTCGCGATGACTCGAATAATTGTTGAGATAGCAATAACAGTATTATAATTCTGCGTTGTTTTTTCTCTCGAGTAAGGAAAGAAAAAAGGGATAAAAACGCATGTGATTCTGTCCTAATGTAAAATAATTTTTAGTCGTTTTTATTCTCGTATAAATAATCGTGTGAATATTGTTTTATTACTATCGTTATTATCGTTCTAATTAGTAATTTATTATTCTCGTAGGTGCTGTTTCAATGAAATAATTAAAAAGTTAGTCTCGATCGAATGAGTGATGAGAATTTATCAAAAGATAAAAAAAAAAAAAAAACAAGCAATTGTACGAAAATTTATATTTTCGTTGAAATTCCAAATTCGGAATAAATATTTCTTTGCTTTTCCCTCAACCAACATATTTATCACTCGTTCGATTTATCCAATAATTCGAACTTCTTTTCGAATCGTAAATAATATACTTGTAGTTTTCGATTATCGATATCTTCCCGACTCGTTAAAATAAGCATTAAGATATGCGAAGGAAAATTAAACACGCGGCGCAAGGAACAACGTAATAATTATAGAAACAAAAAACAAACAAAAAACAATGAGTTTAGCGATCTCTCGTTTCGTTATTTCGAGATATCACTTGTTTTCCGTGTCTCGGAACGAAACACAAACGGAACAATGTTTCAAATAATATTCTAAAGGAACACACGTGAGCAACAAGAACAAAAAACACGAGAAAAAAAAAGTAACTAAAAGTGTCTTCTCCCTGTCTAACTACTTTCGTTGAAAGAAAAACGCAACACTGAATACAACGTAACAAAATGTTGTGCACAACTCAAAAATATGCCACTCGGACAGTATTATACGTAAGCGAAAAAATAAAATACCACACTAGAAAAAAAATACTCGGTTCGAAATCGGGGTAGAGAAAAGGGAAAATCTTGAAATTGAATAATTGAAAGAAGAAAAAAAAACGAAACTGCCCCCTAACTTTGAGGCAAAAACTAACGATAGATATATTAGACGAAAAAAAAGCCAGCATACACCTTAGGGACATTTTTTCTAGTCTAAAATCGATCCTCCCATCGATCTTTTTTCTCAACAAGACTTAAAATTTGAAAAAATTTAAATTAAAGAAAAAACCCACGAAATACTGAATAATAATTTACATCTGACAAATTCTGTGATAATCTTATTGATATGTAAAATTCTACACGATATATGGGCGACGAATGAAAAAAAAAATATATAAAAAATAAAAATAAATAAAAAAAAAACGCAAAAAAAAAACAAATAATGGAAATAAAAATGTTTAAGTTGTTTCGTAAATAATTATACCTTGTGATATAAATACACATCTTGTTATATTACTATGTTTGGCGCACCCGTCATTTCAGCCACGTACTATCGTCACCGATGTTGATGGCGATAAATAAACAAAAGTTTATTCAAATAATACAGGAAACTTTTTCCAAACTGTAAAATGTGCACGAAATTCGTCAAGTTTTAACATTTTTTCGAAAATCTCGAGAGTGCAATGCAATTACACTCGCGTCTGTTGTATTCGATTGTATATTTATTAAGTACTCGAAAAAAACAACAACAACAACAACAATTGTTATAAAAAAAAGAAGAAAAAAAACAAACAAATGATAATAACACGTAATTATCACAACGTAATTTAATGTACTTTGAACTTTTCACTTTATGCATACACAATGTTAATTCTTAATAAAAAAAAAATTAAAAAATGCTTTTCAAAACCCCCTAAAATTTGTGTTTTGTCATTTTATCCAAATTTTTCACGAAATGGTGTTTCTTTTGATCTGTTTTTTTTTTGTCTGGATTCGTTGGGCAGGTTTTTAATAATCGAGACCGTATTTTTGAATTTTTGACATCTTTTCGAACGATTTATTTAAGAAATGAACTCAATCATTCTCTCATCTCAATATCACGTATGTACATTGCCAATATTTGATTTATTTAAGTAATCATTGGGTTTCCAAATCGTTGGATCAATGAAAAATGGAAAAATCTTGTCTCGCTCAGGAAAAAACGCGTTTTAAACGCACGATAGTTTTCTCCTTTCCTAAAATTTCCATCATCTCCGCAACGCCTGGTCCCTCCTGAAAATTTGAGTCATCTCATTCACCAATTTCGAAAAAGTCGATGGTAGTTGGGTCATCGAACGAAATTCGTGGAGAAAATCTCACCTCGAGTCCACTGAGAAACGATCTCAGAGTTTTCATCAATTTGCTAAACTGGAGGCCATTATTCTTCGCTATTTCGCGGAGGAAACTCGAGAGGCTCGCCCTTTCGAAAGATTTTACTTCGGCCAATTTGTCGCAGAGCAGTTTAATCGTCTCTGGAAAACAAAAATGTCAAAAAAAAAAGGTAAACATTTTTCAGGAAATTCCAATCGAACGAAAGAATTTTCCGAAAGGTATTTTCTTTGGAAAAACTGAGAGTTTCCGAGGCACCTATGCATTGCTGGTCCTGCTCCGTTGGCAAATTCATTGGCACCATCCATAAAAATGCTAAATCACGAGTGACCAAATCGTCCAGTCTGTGGATACGATTTTGGGCCCATTTCAAAGTGCTTATTATATGAGTTTCGTCCAGCTGTAAGCTTAGGTCGTTTGAACTGAAAAATAAATGAAGATGATGATTGTTTATTGATTAAAATTGTGTCTAGAGTGGTGAAAGGATCAATGGTACGTTTTACCTAATTGGGAATGTTTCCAACACTAATCTACTGACACGATCCACCAAGAACCTATGATTTTTCTCATTTTCCAGCAGTTGACCAAGTTCCAGTTTGTTAAACTCCAAGAGTTTTTCTGGCGCGAGTTTCGTCGAGTTGGTATTTATTCGGCCGAGGTCAAACTGTACCAACAATTTCATCATTTTCGTTACTTAATTATAAATAAGCCATTATCATTATAATTAATAAATTGTGATGACGAAAGGAGCGACGAGTAGATTTAAAAAAATAGATGAAATTTCGAAATAATTATTTTCCGAGAATTTCATTCGATGGGTGAAAAAACTTGCCTGTTTAATTAGCTCCTCGTAGCTGTAACATCGATTCTCACCACGATTCCTATTGAATCCACCACCGGCGTGGGTTATATAATTAAGTAAAGCCGATGGGAAAATGCCTTGTTTCCTGTAAGAGTCAACGCGAATGTCGCCCTGGCGTTTGGACAGTTTTGAACCGTCCGCATTGAGAATCAAAGGCAAGTGAGCAAAGAGCGGCGGCTCCCAACCAAACGCTTTGTATATTTGTATGTGCTTTGGCGTCGATATTTGCCATTCTACGCCTCGCAGAACGTGCGAAATATTCATGAACCGATCGTCCACCACGTTGGCAAAATGGTAAGTCGGATAACCGTCCGCTTTCATTATCACCGGATCACCTTCGTGCTGCGCAGCCGTTGACCCAATCTCGCCGTAAACCAAGTCGTGAAAAGGCTCAGCATCCGGCGATAACTGAGGCAAAAATCTTCGTCGTTTGAAACTGAAGCAACTTTCTTTCTTTCTTTGGAAAATTCATTGTGTCAACGAACCTTGAATCTTATGCAATGATTCACAGACCCAGACAACTTTTCTTTCCTCTCTTCTTTGCTCAAATGCCTGCAACGATTGTCGTACTTTGGGATTTGGCCACTTTTTATCGCTTCTCGTCTCAACATTTCCAAACGACGCTCCGTACAAAAACAATAGTACGCGGAACCATTTTCTAAGAGTTTTCCCACCTGTTCCCTAAGAAAATGAAATTCAAATTCTCAGAATCGCTTATGACGGAACTTGAACGAGTTTTTTTTCCTCTCAAAAGACTTTAGTGCTTACTTATAAATTTCTAGACGTTTAGATTGCACGTACGGTCCGGCGGGACCTCCCCGTAGGGGATCCTCGTCGGGTATGATGCCCGCCCAGAATAAATCTTCCTGGAGCTTTTCCATAGCTCCCGGCTCGATTCTCGTCTGATCGGTGTCTTCGATGCGCAAGATAAACGTGCCATCGTTGGCACGGGTGAATAAATAATTATAGAGCGCCGTTCTCAAGCCACCCAAATGTAAAAATCCTGAAATATTTATTTCCCTCAATGCTTAGAAATAATGTCTCCCAGTTTTATGACGATTCAAGGGCCTTCGTGCAATAATTTTCCTTGATTATTCGTATTTTTAGTTTTTTGGCTAAATTTGAACGAGAAATTATTCGATTTGTGCAGGTGAATGTAATTTTCGATAAACGAAGAATTACGAGTTTGTAAAGAAAATCTAACCTGTTGGGCTTGGAGCAAATCGCACACGAACAGCAGTTTTCTTGTAAAATCTCTTGACAAAAAATTGCAGAGTCCCAATTTTCAAAATCTCCCTCTGCATCTCGAAGTAATTTTGAAAAAGAGTTGAAAAAAACAAAAAATTGCGGTTTCGTTATATTTACGAAAAGTTAACCTCACTTTTGGAGAGATTCGCGAGAAAATAACCGCGAAAGTGGAAAATTACTGTGAACTGTAAATAATTATTCAACATTTCAACAAATTGCTTATTGTTGATTGATTATTTCTCAATAAACTGCGCGTCGAGTTTGTTTGCGAAAAATCCAATTGCGAAATCGCGGCCGTGATTTATTTTCAATTAAATAATAATTCACGTTTTTACACTGCAAATTATTCAGTCGCGATTCCCAATTTTTGTTTTAAACAAATAGATTTTTAACAAGTAATAGTGCAATAATTAAATAAATAAATAAATAAAAGTCAAGAGTTTCATTTTTTCAATCACAAGAACGAAGACTTCGAGCACAGCCGGACGAATAAAATTCCGGACGAATAAGCCCATGATAAACCGTCGCGTTGGCTCGGTTCGTATCAGGAGCACAGAATCATCAAAGAGTTCGCACCCAGCGCATGCGCGACTCTTGTTTCACGCTGTGCTCCTGATACTCGCTCGCCAGAAAGGCCCAATGTGGTGTTAAAATTCGTACGCGAGTAGGGGAAGGAGTCACGCACTATATGCGCATGCTTGTTCATTCCTGTACGTTCCGTACGTTCGCTCAAGAAAAATTTGGTATGGTATCAGGAGCATAAGAGTGTGTAAAAGTCTCTGCGCCCTGCTCGCACCGGCGTGGAAGGGGTTAGCCCGCTTAAAACTAATGGTGGCTAGCGCCAGGCTAGAAAAATGAGCAGGAGTATCAGGATCCCAGGAGCTGGTAGCTGGTAGCTGGTCGCTCGGTCCCCTGCGCATGCGCCGACTGCGAGCGAAGCTCAGGAGTGGGGGGATAGGCGCCTTGTTTGGTACTCGTGCTTCCCTGATACCGAGCGAGATTTTTCAATGCCCAAATTCACCACGTATGGACGTTTCGAGGACTTTTATGATTTATTCTTTGGCGCTCGTCAATGCTCTGTATTGCAACAATTTTTACGATCAATCAAACGAAATATCTTGTTACCCTAAAAACTGGTGTTTGTTATTCAAAGTTATTGACGTTTTTCGCAGGTAAAAATAAGAATTAAGGTGAAAAAAAATGCCATTTCATTACTCGCGATTGGAATATCGTACAAAGATGATCCGCAGCTGCTTGTTAATCGTTTTCATAACATAACTGATTATTTTTCATTAGTTTCACTAAATGAAAGCTTGAGTTGGATAATTCTGTCACAACTCGAAATTGCTGCATAAAGTTTCGTTATTTCGACGTCAACAATACAAAGTTTAAGATCAAGGTTTAATATATACATATAATTATTAAATCCACTGTTTGTTGCATAAAGTTTTATTATTTCGACGTCAACGATACAAAGTTTTGAGATATCAAGGTTTAATATATAGATGTATTTATTAAATCCACTGTTTGTTGCATAAAGTTTCATTATTTCGACGTTAACGATACAAAGTTTTGAGATCAAGGTTTAATATATAGATGTTATTATTAAATCCACTGTTTGTTGCATAAAGTTTCATTATTTCGACGTCAACGATACAAAGTTTTAAGATATCAAGGTTTAAAAATCGATACCAATTCGAGGCTTGTTCAGCGTAAAAAAGGACATGTTCGCGAATGGTAAAATGAAAAGAAGGAGTAAAAATAATGATCAGTATTTATTCTTTCTTGCGAGAGCAGTCCGGAAAATGGAGTTTTCCAGATCATGTAGGCACCGATTGATCTGATCAAGTTGTGCTTGCTTTTCCTCCACCTTTCTGTACAAGCCGCACCAAGGTCCGCTCGCCAAACAAATTATTTCCCGCATACGATTCACGTACGCTTGTCCTTTCTTCAAAGTGTCCCTTTGATGATCGTAAGGCAAAAGTGAAACGCGGTGAGTGGTCAAGGTGATGGAGCAGTCACCTCGAATTTTTCAAATGAAAATTCTCCGTTGTCGTTTGACTAATCAGAAAAAGGCTCTGTCAGCGGGCGCACCACGATGGCAAAAATCCGCTGACAGAGGCTTTTTCTGATTGGTCAAACGACAACGGAGAATTTTCATTTCGAAAATTGCAGCTCTCTCGCATTCACGTGGCGAGAAAGCGACTGCTGGGTCCTGGATCGTTGGAATACAACGAAAAAAAAATTTTTATCATTTGCTTCGAAAGGTAACGGGATTGTTTCAATTTTTCTTTCAAATTGAGTCTTTCAAAGGCAAAGAAGACTCTCGCATTGTCATTAACTGTATACTGTATGAAAATTTCGTGATATGCTATAAAAAATGATGAGTTTTCGTTGTATTCGAACGAAGCAAACTTGAACATCGTAGCAATTATCGTAGGAGTCGCATCGTTGCATCGAATTGTTTGCAGTTACCTGTAGACATCGGTCGTCCGGTTGGATGTTCTTACGAGGTAATGAATAATTATGTCGATCAGATATTTCAACCGGACGGCAACATCGAAGCTTTCCGGACCGTATTTCTCTTCGACGCTGAGTAATCCCCTCTCGGCATATGACAATCCGCCGATGCAATCACCTGTTGTCACAAAAGGCACGAACAGTTCTTGTCAGACTCTTGGCTACATGGAGAATAATGCGATGACGCGAAAATGATTTGCTGACCGGAAATTGCGGACATTTGCCCGAGCAAAAACAAAGTTGCGGAAAGATCTTCGTTGTGCTTCCACAGATATTTCTCTCGGATCGCCAGACTTTGTTTGTAAGCCGTAATCGCTGCTTTCGGATTTTGAGGATCGAAAAGTTGATCCGCGCTATCGAAAAGACTGGAGGCTCGTTTGAGCGCGTGACGGAAGTTTACAGAGCTCGTTGCACCGCAATCGAAACATCGCTGCTTGTTCGTTTCCTTTAATAATTGCGATGGGCCTGAGCAGCGTTTGCATTTAAATCCATTGAAACGTTCCTACGCATTGATGATCAAGTTGGCAATAAAACGTCCTGGAAAATGCACTTTTTCATTCTCCATACAATATACTTACCGTGTAAAAGTCGAAACGCGAATCTGCGCAAATTTCGCACTCGCAATGGAAATTGTATTGTTTGTACAGGGCGGTCAATCGCTCGGATTTTTCCATTTCTCTGAAATGCGGTCCTTTTTCGAAAAGGAAGAAATTTTTGAATTTTCGTCGAAAAAAAAGTGAAAATTGCTTCGGTAATAAATAAAATATTTCATGAATAACGAACCGTAGGAAATGGTAATCTCTTGACCCGGCGCAACGTCCTTCAGTGACTTTACGATAAGCCAATTATTCCAGAATCTGTATCGTCGTTTTTTAACGATCAACAAAAATCATTATTTCCTCGAGTGTAGATGACGAAGCGCGCGATTTGGTGGATGAAAATACGTTACGTTTGCATGGCTGTCGGATCGCAGGAATGATTCAGGATCGACGAGGATGAATAAGCTCCCGCTGCTATATGCTGGTCCTCGAACGAAAGGCAATTGGACAATGTTCCCGGATCGGGAGTATGGACTCTCGTCACTCCGTAAGCGTTCGTCAGCATCTGAAGATAATGTCGATAACAGATCGTACCGACGTAGAGCTTCTTTCCCTCGATAGTTGACAAGTCGATGTCGCTGAGGCTCAAACTCTCGTCCTCGAATTTGTCAACGAGGGCTTCTTTGATGTCAACCAATTGGAAGAAATTTGTGTATTTCTCCAAGTAAATAATCACCATCAGGCTGTACTGAAATCACCCACGTCCCAAATACAAAATTTGCTCAGCGACCAATTAAACGGACACACTGAGAGAATTAATACTTAGAAATTGCTGTTACAGAATAGAGAGACAGGGGATGAATTTGATCAATGGTCATTTCTTCTTAAGGTGATGGATCAGTCTCGTAACTTGTAATTTTTCTTTATTTTTCATCGATTATCGTAACGAAGCGCGAGCAACGTGCATGTGACTTTAGAAAAAAATGCATTGCTGGACGAAAAATATAAAAACTTTGTCAAAAGCATCAAAGGAAATTTGTCAGCAAGAAAAGTACATGCGAGATCTTGGATTTTTCGAATGGTTGATTCTTTAAGGTGATGGAGCAGTCACCTCGAATTTTCCAAATGAAAATTCTCCGGTGTCGTTTGACTCGTCAGAAAAAGGCTCTGTCAACGGACGCGGGACGATGGCAAAAATCCGCTGACAGGGGCTTTTTTAAATTGGTGAAACGGTATCGAAAATATTAAATTTCGAAAATTGCAGCTAATCTCGCACTCACGTGGCGAGAAAGCGACTGCTCTTTCACCTTAATCCGTAAAATGCAATTTTTTATTTGTTTTAATTCTCTTCGTGCATGGAAATGAATATTTCGTTGAAAATCATTGAAAATGAAGTTACGATAGCGAGGACCAGCATTTCGCCGGGCGTTGTTTTATCGGAGTTTGTCATCAATCTATGGACGTCGTTGAACCAACGAATATCCGTATTTGTCGTTGACACAATCATCATTTTAAAGGCCAGACGCAAGTTGGTGACATGCTGCCAGAAATTCATGCGATAGCCAGGACATTCCCATTGGTGATACTGCCAGGAATCCTCCCAACAGGTACGCCCACAGTACAGAGCTACCAGACACCCTTTGCAACTGTACGCGTTCAGAAGAAACATTTTTTCTCATTATACCGAAGTTTCGTTGCAAAACAACGAAACGTATATTTTTTATTCATTATTTTGATAATTATTGGGATCGTTGCAATATTTATAGTAAATTTTCTTTCCCAATGATAAAAAAGAAAGTCCCTTCCTCAAAAAATCATCATCTTTTGTTGCATTCCAACAATTCCATCTCAAATATCGTCTTCCCTCGCCCAAGAGACCTCGTCGTGCCCAATTGCTAATTAGCCAACTTACGGAATCTTTGAATCTTCTATAGGGCCGCAACAGTGGGCGCACAACTGGACGTCCTTTTCACGAGTCATCGGAACCCAGGCAAATGGTTTTTCCACAAACAAGAGCTCGCCCTTTTTTATCCGTTTCGCAGCTACAACGTGCCTTCCGCGCTTCGGACACGTCTTGACAATCACAGAAGGCGACGCGAACGGAAATTGCTCGTTTTTTGGCAACATTGTTTCTGGATTCATGATCGAGTCACAATTCGATCGCTCAGCATTTTTCTGTGGCTTCCCAGCCAACAGGTCTTTGGCTCTCTTCTGAATCGTTGCTAAAGAAAAAAAAAGTAGACAACAATCCGGGAAAACTGAGCGACTCAACGGCTCCACCAATGGCCGGAAAATTACTTCTCATCGACGACGTACCTTCGGCGTTTTGATCCGACAGCTTGTCGATCTCTTCCTGCGCTGATTTGTTGTCGCCCAAAGCGACGTGGCATTCTACAGCTCGTAAACGTAATTTCCACAGAGAATCTGCCGGGTAGCCACAATCGATGGCCAATTTTATGTCCTGTAGACTCTCCTGAATACAAAAGGGTGAGAAATTGATTAAAGAAGCAAAAAATGGACCAGACGGCGCCGCCGAGTTACCTCGTATCTGCCCAAATGGCAGAAAGCGGCCGAACGCTCGGCAATGGCAACGGAGAAGTCATTGTTCTCCAATGTCGCGTATCGGGCGCTCCGAGTATAACTCTCTATGCTCGAGCGGTAATCCTTTTTTTTGAAAAATGAATTTCCCTCGTCTCTGTACTGTTTCGCTTTTTCGGGATCCTTCAACATTTCGTTTCCGTTTTTCTTTGTCATATCGAGCCACGACGTTATTCGTTCACTGGAAACGGGGAATTATTCGAAAATTCTTTTTCGGCTGCTCCAGATCGACGGAGGATTTTTTCTACTCACCGAACATCGTCCCTGGCCATGACCCACTTGAAATAATATTTTTCCGGATGGTTTTCGGGAGCGAGGACCGGTCTTTCATCAATTTCATTGAGTATCCGATCGAGCACTTCTGGCCATTGCGCCGGAACATTCATCATCGAGGGAAGAAAAATATCCTCGAGTCTTGCAGACTCGTTGTAACTGAGTTCAAAGTTTCTTAGATCGTGGTACGAACTCATTGTTGTGCAGAGTCGTAAAAATTTTAACACGGAATGAGGCTGCTGCCGGGCCGGGCGCGGTAACAAATGCACTTGCTTTTGTTTTGTTACTTTGTTGCAATTGTTGCATCTGCATTGCATCATTTCACATTCAAACACGCTGAACTCTGGAGGCGCGAAGTTGACCGCGATTTTACGTGCGCGTCAGCTCGAGACAAGGAACCCAAAAAGACTCACGAGTTACCGACCGTCGGTAACTTACCTCGCAGCTACAGGATTTTTACCAACACTGTGTATCAAGTCCCGACGTTCCGACTTGGAATAGTGGCGCGATCTAATGGATTCCGGTTCCGCGCCACACGCTCATCAACTTTTTGTTGTCAAATTTCGAGAACTATTGGAATCGATGATTGATTGACCGCATTACTGTTTAATGGCGTAATAATAAAAACGCTGCACAATATGTGGAAATTAATATTTTCTTCAACTGAAAGTTTCATTGAAAATTCGCCTTAAAAACATAAAAAAAAGGTTGGTTTACACCGAGAGAGAATAAGTTGTGAATCGGGGCCATTATTGTCACATTCGGCTTTGGCAGCCTTGCTCTGCGCTGCTGGTGTGACGTCACTGCCAAAAAGCGCCGAATGCAGACGAAAATTTTGCTTCGGCGAAAGGGCGGTCAGGCTACGAATTTAGTGTAAATGTTTTTTAAATAAAATAAAAGTCACGAGCCCGACGAAACACCGCGAAAAACTTGTGGTCATCGTTGAACGAGTCTTTGAAAATTGGAAAATCTTAGCCGATCGTCCTCGCACCGTCGTTTTCCAATATGAGGTGAGATTTCCACTTTTTTTTCTTGCTTTTTGAGGTTAGGATTTCGTATATCGTAACAATTTCCATCTTTTCTCGGCACTCCAAAAATGCCTTTTTTTTTCTCGAAAGTTTCATCAAAAATCCCTCATGATTTTCTACTTTTTTCATTATAATTCCATCTTTTCGGAATCCCAAAACATTGTTTTCGACAATAAAACCATGTCAAAATAATCACGTGCACCTTTTCATTATTTCATAACAATGAATTTGCTCAAATTTTGCCTTCCTTCGTTCGTGAGATTTTTAAAATACAAAAACCTTCAGAATTCCCTTGTTTTTTACAAAATCCACGTGTTTTTTTTGTTTTTTGGTTCCAACTCGTAAACTCGTATTTCTGCTTAATGTTTCTAAAGCCTCGATCGCTATCCATAAATGAAACTAATAAATCATCGAGAAAAAGCCAGAAGATGACAAATTCCCTAATCGCAGACACGACTTTTCCACATAATCGAAAACTTTAGACGATACGCCGTTCGTACAAACGCTGAATCTTGAATTTTGTAATTTAGGAAGAATAATCTTTTATGGAATTGTTTGCAGGTCAAAAATAGAACTCGGCGACGTAACGCCGCACAATATAAAACAGCTCAAATTGCTGAATCAAGTCGTCTTCCCAGTCTCGTACAACGAGAAATTTTACAAGGATGTTTTGGAAGCTGGAGAACTTGCTAAATTAGCATATTATAACGACATAGTGGTAATTACTCAAATTTCTACAAAGTCAATGATAAAAAGCAAGTTTTTATCGCTTCAAGATGAAAACTCCAACAAACTGTTGAAAATTCTTAAAAATGTTGTTTTCCTTCTTCCTCAAAAGTGGAAGAATGCTCCAAGTTTCAATTTTCAATAGTCAATTCAGTTTCTGAGTTTTTCAGACAGAAACAACAAAAATATATAAAAAAACCGATAAACCACAAGATTTTATTTCCTCAAGATGAACAAAAATCCCGAGATACTTGCAAAAATTCATAAAATTTGTGTTTGCACTCTGCCTTGAGGGAGAAAAATGCTTCAAGTTGCAATTTTCAATCGGCTATTCAGGTTTATGATTTTTTAGACAGGAGCAACGAAAGCAGCAGAAATTATCGATAAAAAATGAGTTTTTATTAATTCAATATAAAATAACTCAGGGATGCTGTTGAAAATTCCTAAAAATGACGTTGTCCCTCTTTCTCAAAAGTAAAATGCTCCAAGTAGGAATTTCTTTCTTTCTCGATTTTTTTTAGACCGAAAGAAGTAAAGCAGCAAAAATTACCAGTAAACACACAACTTTTTATTTCTTCAAGATAAAAAACCGCGCGATACTGTTCAGAATTCGTAAAAATCATGTTTTCACTCTCCCTCGATAGAGAAAAATGCTGCACCTTGGAATTTTCAATCGGCTATCGAGTTTCATGATTTTTTTAGACAGAACCCACGCGAGCAGCGAAAATTACTCCTAAAAAAAAAGTTTTTATATCTTAAAGATAAAATATCCCCGATTATTGTTCAAAATTCCGAAAAATCATGTTTCAATCAAGTTATTCGATTTTTTCCGAGCGAAGCAACGTATAAGAAGAACTTTCGATTATTTCGCAGGTTGGCGCAGTTTGCTGTCGAGTGGACACGTCAGAAAACTCTCGACGATTGTATATAATGACGTTGGGTTGTTTGTACCCTTACAGAAGGCTCGGGATCGGCACAGTAATGGTCCAGCACGTATTAAATTATGTGAACAAAGATGCCAACTTTGATTCCATATTTTTGTGAGTTTTATTGTTCGTTTCCCTCGAATTTTCGACCTCCTATCATGATTTTCCGTCTTTTTTATCCGGCCTCGATAACTTACAGATTTTTGTGACTTTTCACAGACATGTACAAGTGAACAACGAGGGTGCCATTGATTTTTATAAAAAATTTGGCTTCGAGGTTGTCGAGACGAAGGAACATTATTACAAACGCATCGAGCCGGCGGACGCACACGTTTTACAAAAAACTTTACGCCCACAAGCGAATCATCAAACGAACTCGCAATAAAATAGCTTACTCCATCGTTAAAATTAAAACAAACAAAAAAAAAGAAAAACAAACAAACAAACCAACAAGTCTTTTATTTTTTTCTTTCTTTTTCTTTTTAATTATTATTCCTTCATCTCTATCATTTCTCTCCGCTACCTGCTGTACAAATTCTCGATAATAAACGTACCTCGTACATCTTAATAAATTATTATTTCCAAATGAGACCTTTGGGCCAAAGTTTTACCAATTCTTCTTTATTATTTTTTCTCCATTTTCCAAGTTTATTAAATCTCACAAGGTGCTTGAAATATTTAAATTCTTTGTCGACGTAAGGAAAATGACGCTTTGAATCGTCGATTAGGAATCTTTCAGAATTAAAAACGCGGGATATTCATCAATTTGGAATAATTGTCAGTAACTAAATAAATAAACGCCCCAGTTAATTATTATTTCCAAATGGGAGCTTTGGGCTCAAGTTTTACGAATTCTTCTTTATAATTTTCTCTTCATTTTCCAAGTTTATTAAATCTCACAAGGTGCTTGAAATATTTAAACTCTTGGTCGACGTAAGGAAATTGACGCTTTAAATCGTCGATGAGGAATCTTCCTGAATTAAAAACGCGGGATATTCATCAATTTGGAATAATTGTCAGTAACTAAATTAATAAACGCCGCATTTAATTATTATTTCCAAATGGGACCTTTGGGCCAAAGTTTTACCAATTCTTCTTTATTATTTTTTCTTCATTTTCCAAGTTTATTAAATCTCACAAGGTGCTTGAAGTATTAAAACTCTTTGTCGACGTAAGAAAAATGATGATTTGAATCGTCGATTCGGAATCTTCCAGAATTGAAAACGCGGGATATTCATCAATTTGGAAGCGCGGGATATTCATCAATTTGGAATAATTGTCAGTAACTAAATTAATAAACGCCCCATTAAATTATTATTTCCAAATGAGACCTTTGGGCCAAAGTTTTACCAATTCTTCTTTATTATTCTTTCTTCATTTTCCAAGTTTATTAAATTTCACAAGGTGCTTGAAGTATTAAAACTCTTTGTCGACGTAAGAAAAATGATGATTTGAATCGTCGATTAGGAATCTTCCTCAATTAAAAATGCGGGATATTCATCAATTTGGAAGCGCGGGATATTCATCAATTTGGAATAATTGTCAGTAACTAAATAAATAAACGCCCCAGTTAATTATTATTTCCAAATGGGACCTTTGGGCTCAAGTTTTACGAATTCTTCTTTATTATTTTTTCTCCATTTTCCAAGTTTATTAAATCTCACAAGGTGCTTCAAATATTAAAACTCTTGGTCGTCGTAAGGAAAATGATGATTTGAATCGTCGATTAGGAATCTTCCTGAATTAAAAACGCGGGATATTCATCAATTTGGAATAATTGTCAGTAACTAAATAAATAAACGCTCCATTAAATTATTATTTCCAAATGGGAGCTTTGGGCTTAAGTTTTACCAATTCTTCTTTATTATTTTTTCTTCATTTTCCAAGTTTATTAAATCTCACAAGGTGCTTGAAATATTAAAACTCTTGGTCGTCGTAAGGAAAGTGACGCTTTGAATCGTCGATTATGAATCTTCCAGAATTAAAAACGCGGGGTATTCATCAATTTGGAATAATTGTCAGTAATTAAATAAATAAACGCCCCATTAAATTATTATTTCCAAATGGGACCTTTGGGCTTAAGTTTTACGAATTCTTCTTTATTATTTTTTCTTCATTTTCCACGTTTATTAAATTTCACAAGGTGTTTCAAATATTAAAACTCTTGATCGTCGTAAGGAAAGTGACGCTTTGAATCGTCGATTTGGAATCTTCCAGAATTAAAAACGCGGGATATTTATCAATTTGGAATAATTGTCAGTAACTAAATAAATAAACGCCCCATTAAATCATCATATACACATTTTTATTCATCTCGTTTCGTTTCCAGTTGTGCATCATAATGAAATTCTTGCCCGAGGCCGATTTTCTCGAATGGTTGCAACTTTTTGAAAAACCACAATGTTGTTTCGATTTATCGAAAAGGAGCGACGATTCGAGACCAATGTCGGAATATTGTCTCGCCAGTACATTCGTAACAAAACTCATATTTACAGAAGATTGCGTGACACGATTATTGCAGAAAAAAAATGTACATCTTTACATTTGCTTTGTTTTGCTACTTTTCGTCAATTATTTTATTTTTTTTCGTCGACTCACAGTCGCTTCGTCTAATGTTTTTTACATCTCTTAATTTTTTGGGTTTCTTTTTTGTTGGAAAAGAAAAACTGTGGCTTTTTCGGCTATCAGGTGAATTGGCTGCTTGAGGCTAGTCCAAATCGAATTGGCATACAACTATTGTCGAAACTCAACACCCATTTGAATCGTGTGAATGAGATTTAACCACGAAGCTCGCAACGTTGGGCTCATCCAACGAAAAATACGTTTTCATTGTTTTTTCGATTTCCAACACAATTTTCGCATCGATTTTTTCATTTGAATCCTCAAAAAATATTGTTTCATGGTCCTGACAAAATATAGAATAAGAATCTTAACCCTTCGAATACACACCGGGTCATTTTGACCCGAAAAATTTACCGTCACCACGATTGTTTTCGTTTTCGTCAAAAATTAAATTCTCTACAAAACAAAAAATGCATATTTACCGGAATACAACAATTTTAAAAAGACGTTGGGTCAGATTGACCCAAGATGCACTCACAGGAAGTGTGCACTCGAACGCCCGAGATTTGCTCAAGAAATAAACCAAATTTCGTTGCGTTCCAACGTCGCAAACCTCAAAATCGTATTTTACCTTCACCCCAATTTAAATTTGTATATTTTTCTGTTTCAATTGTTTTTTTTCATAGATACTCTTCCAATCAACACGAATTATAAATACAATAATTATTTATTTATTTATACATATATATAATTAAGCCTCCATTGAAATACACAATATTGGACTGTTGAATTCTCAATTGCAGGTACGAATTTTACATTAACGACATTAGGCGTGCTGCAGTATTTTGTCTCTAGACATTTTTCAACTAAAATCGTAAAAAATCAATAATACAAACCGGAAAGTGTATGTAACAAAAAACAAAACAAAAAAACTATAAAAAATAGAAATCTACGAATTTTGCAGTGCTTGGAGACTTTTTGGCCTCGCAACGAATCTGCTGTGCCCGTGAGAATTAAAAAATACCACTAAAGTCTTTGCGGTCGAGACGAAAATAGAGAAAAATGAATATTTACTCATTTTGGAGTCGGTGAGATATTTCGTGACTCTCATGTGCGAATAAAAATCGTAAGTTTCCGACGGATTATGCGAAATGGACCAAAGTCTTCGAGATTCGAGAGAATGGCAATTTTTCTTAGTTTCGTGTTGATTTTTTGTTGCGGCATTGACTTATGCGAGGTCTATCAACTCTTGGATCTTTTTGCAACACAAATCCGCACCATCGCTCGCGTCTTTCGACATCTTGAAGAAAATAAACAGAAATTTCGTGGTTATTATTATTTTCATGCTGTTTCTTCCCATAGATTATGAAATTTACCAGAATCAGGTTGAGGAATCCGTGCGGCAATCCTGCGAGAATATTCAGCGACACATCCACTCCGAGGGATCGTAATTTTCGTGCGAACATTACACAGTCGTCCAAACAAGGATCAGCTTCCATACTCTGCAAAGAAAATCCATAACAAATTCCAAACAATGATGAAAAGTTTGAAACTTTGAATAAAATGAAAGGAGAATTTTTTCCGAATGATAAAACAGGCAAAATCTGTATAAATCGCATTTTTTGAAATAAATTTTCTTTTTTACTACAAATTATTATAAAAATGCCAATTTTTAAATCAATTGTCACAAATTATTGCCGGCACATCGTTTCAAAGCGATTGCACTCATTTCGTTGATTTTTTTTCGTTTCGATTTTTAATTGTTTCCAGGAAAATATTTTGAAAAACGTACAAGTGGAAAATTTGAGTCAAAAATTTTCTATAGCCTCGGAAACCCCCTCGCACAAATAGAAAACAATAAAAAATCGTTGGAAAGTGAAAATTGAACTTACGACGATCCTGACGGGAGGTAAACGAGCGAGTATCGTATCGGGAGTTAAAAAAGGACTGAGGAGTGGATCTCTAGGGACGCTGAAGACAAATTCGTCCGAAGGATTTTTGATGCATCCGGTATGGAGCTCCCGAGACTCTCGTCGGTCGGATCCACTCAGAGACCATCCGAAAACTGACCAGGATTTCTCCCCGTCAGAGCTATTCGAGTCTCGAATCGGTGCGCCGTTCGCCGACGAGGCGGACGAACCAAAACCGACGTTTTTGTACATGTCGACGAATTTTCTTATGTACTCTTGTGACGTTGTTTCTTTTTGTACTTCGTTTGCTACGAGAGTGTGAAGAAATTCTTTAGACAAATATTGGATTTGCATTTGTTTTGAAATTCTGTTGGAAAATTGGGAAAAACGAACCGGGGATTCCATCGGCGTCGACCAAACTGACGGAATTCAATGTCAAGTCCGAGTCCATCGATCCCAAACGATGCTCGTTCGCCTCGTCACCGTTTGGACTCAAAGCAAGCGCAATGAGATCGCTCTCGCTCACTTCGGCAAATGATTCCGTTTCTGATTTTATTCCATCCTCCATTTCTTGACCTTTTTCCCGACTGTAAACACGACGAATATTCAAATTTCCAAAATTTGAAATACAACGCGACGAAAATTATTTAAAATTCCAAAATTTGAAAGAAAAGGCGACGATAATTATCGAAATTTCTAAAATTTGCAATGAAACGCAATGATGATTATTCAAATTGCCAAAATTTGTAAAAAAATGCGACGGTAATTATTAAAATTCTCAAAATTTGTAAAAAAATGCGACGGTAATTATTAAAATTCTCGAAATTTGCAATAAAACGCAATGACAATTATTCAATTTGTCAAAATTCGCAAGAAAACGCGAGGATAATTATTCCCAATTTCGAAATTTGCAATAAAATACGACGAAAGTTATTGAAATTTGCAAAATTTGCAAGAAAACACGAAGATAATTATTCAAAATTTAGAAAATTGCAAGAAAAGGCGACGAAAATTATAGAAATTTCCAAAATTTGCAATGAAACGCAATGCTAATTATTCAAAATGCCAAAATTTGCAATAAAACACGACGTAAATGATGGAAATTTCAAAAAATTGCAATAAAACACGACGATAAGTATAAAAAATTTCAAAATTTGCCATAAAACTTGACAGAAACGTTACCTTTCATTTTTCCCCTGATCGCTGGCCGCGTAAGCCTTCAAGCACCGCATCATAAAGCCGAACGGGAGCAAGGGATCAGCGAGACAAAGCAATCGAGACGGAGAGGGAACGAATTCTACCCAAACGGGGGTGTAGGCCATAAAAATTCCATCAGGCCTTTTGATATCCAACTCGAGGCATTTTATCGTGGCGGCTAATAGCAAATTGGCACCGGCCGAGTCACCTGACGAAAAAAAACGGAAAAGCAGCGATGAACGTCGATGGTTTCGAAGCGTTGCTCAAATAATTGGCTCAAAAAGCGTTTTCTTACCAATAAAAATGATTTTTTTGGCTGTGGAGCCAAGCAGCGTCGTAGAATGTTTGAGGGCCCAGGCGTAGGCGTAGACGACTTCCTCGAGGGCACGAGGAAAAGGCGCCTGGGGTGCGTGACTGTAGTCGATCGACAACAAAGGAACCTCCAAAGAGAAAGCCCATTTTTTTAAATAAACTTCGTGGGATTTGGAGCTCTGGGCGACGAAACCGCCGCCGTGACAATGGATGACCAAAACATCCGATGCCCCGAGTAAGTCACCGCCTACTCTCGCGGAACCGACCTTGTTCAAAAATACAGAAAACAAAAAGTCAGACTATGCGCAAAATTAAAGCAAAAAAAAGCAAAATTTTCAACAAATTTTTAGATTTACGGAAAAAAAAACATTTTCCCTACCATTCCTATGCGACGTTTCGAACTCAATAATCTGACGTGTATCGGTTTTTTACCCACGTGACTCGAAGGAATCGGGACATTGACTGTAGCCCCGGCGATCGTTGGCAAATTAAGTTCCTCCGGGGGCACGGAAATCATTTGATTTATCAGCGGAGCCGTTTGCACTATCGCCGGATACATCATCATGATATCTGCGTTGAAAATGGTTTAATCGATTCACCGAAACTTTTCTCCTCGTCGGTCATTTATTGATTTTCAATTTTTTTATCTTTTTTTTTATTTTTGAATTTTTTTTGTACTCACTCGATTCATTGAGCTCCCAAAAAGCTTGACAAAACTGAATGTCCGCTCGTTGAGAAATGTCGACGATCCGACGAGCTTTTGTCTCAGGATCGAGGAAATATTTGAGAAAATTTGTACATCTACCGAGTACAGTGCCGTTCGTGTAATAAGTTTCGCTAAATGAAGCCATGCATGCTGAGAAAAATTTCAAGAGCCCTTGCAAGCTGTCGCAAAACTGAAAAAATTCAATAAATTCCATTTATTTCTAATTTATTTCTACCAAAGATTTTTTCTGCTTTCTGAGAAACGAGTTTTCAACTTTTTTACCTGGAATCCTAAACATCTACCGTAAAAACTATACTGATTAATATTCTCTGCTTTGTTCAACAATTCTTGAGGACTGTGCTCGTCCGAGGCGAATAACGATGGTTTTCCATCAAACGTTTCTTCGCTCCACGAACGCAACGTTTTCAAATGATGCAGGCATGTGCACAGGGACGCCAACAGCTGGGAACATGCCTCGATTTCCCTGAAACACGCGGAAACGATTTTTTAAGGCTTTTCAAATTTTTAAATCTTTTAATTAAATTTTTTTTTCATTTTACAATTCAAATTCGATTTAATTAATTGATTAATTAATTAATTAAATTCGAATTGAAATTAAAAATTAAAATTTTTTAAATATTCAATTTTTTGAAGGATTTTTAAATTTGGAAAAAGTGAAAATTCGAGTTTTCCGACTGAAAATAATTGGAACAAAAATTCTTTCATTTTACCTCATGCAATTAGCTTTTCGAAAGAGCAGCGAATCCCTCTGCACGTAAATCTGACGGCAGACGCTGCCGCAGCGCAAAATGCATTTGTCAACCAGAATGAGAAAACTTCGGTAGCCGTTGCCGGGAGTTGCTTCGTCAAAATCGTATAACGGAGCAATCGTGCCAATCTCTTTGTACAATGGACGCAATTCTGTCATGTAATCGGAAATGACGTGCAAGGCGCCGGTGATTCTCAAGCCGTTCTCGTCCTGATGAGAGGAAAAATATTCCATGTTGGCGCGACAGAGCTCCCGCAGAGCTCCCCATTGCGGCGGCTCCAAAATTTCAAACGGCCTCTCAAAACCATCGTCCAGCGACATTTTCTACAATCTGGAATCAAATTATTTTCCATTTTCAATGAATATGCTACACGATACGTGGAATTTGTGAATTTTCGCAAATCTGGAGAAATGAGATGACGATTCTCGAAAAACACGATTTTTTAATCTATTTTTAGAGCAACAATGAATTTCGATGTTTTTTTTCGATCAATTAACGTTTTAATTACGCACACGACTTGCCGAGTTATTGCACACATGACTGCGACGAGTCTCTGAGAAAATTGAGATTCAAAAACGTCAATACAAAAGTTGAACAAAGGTCAAACACATTATTATTTTTATTTCGTATCGATTACGATGACGTTTGTGAATCAGCTGATAATCGAGGAATGACAATTAACGCGACAAAGTAAAAGATAAAGATTTATCGGAATAAAAAGGAAATGGAAAACTTGCAACGTATTTATCGGCTGAGTTGGAAATATTTTCTTTAGCAATAATAAGATTTCATTTTTGAGGTTAGAATCGTGAAGATAAGGAAACTTTACTTGTTTTATTTTTCTCTCCGTCAAGATCGAACCGCCTGCGAAGTCATTTCCGTGAAATTTCTTATCTCCTCGATTGCTTGTTGTTTATCGTTGACCTTTTTTCTTCGACTGGGAGGAAAACAAAATTGCTTCAGCAAGATCGAAGTTTATTGACTGCCTTGTATACATAACTCTGTTCTACACGATCTGTCATGCATGATATTGTTGTGTTCTCCACGTCACACACACACGAAAATCTGTGGGAAAGTGGCTGCTGAATGGAAACGCAGTAGCATTTCCTTTTCCGGCCGGCGAACATTTCCGGTACTTGAACGACGCAAGTCGTGACGTACGCGTAGAGAGATTCAATCGATCGCGAGCTTGAAAACGTTTGAAAACTTTATACATGCGTCGAAATAACGAAAAGCGCGATTGAAAAGAAAAGCTTGAATAGTTTGTATATGAAGATGGGATCGCGAAATTATGTTCTTTATTGAAAAATTATTATAGCCCAGTTCCTTCGCGTGAAATTAATTTCTTCGAGGGTTTGGAATCCTCTGAGGAGTCCGAGGACGAGCGAGAGGCTGAAAAACATAAAAACATTTCTTTTGTAAAGCGAATAGCTACAAAAGAGATGCGAGGAATGCGACTGAAGCGAATGAAGCGACGCCATTGGTAGCATTTGGTAAACTTCACCGGAAGTTACGTGAGCTTTTCGGAAGAAATAATCCCCGCCGCTGCCGCACGACTGAACGGGCTCGTGGTGTCGGCCAATCTGGTGGGAGGAGGTGAGGTCATTCAGTGACTAATCGCGTATGCGTTGACGTTGATTATACACACGTTCTCGCTCTCCGAATTCAATAAAAAATCTCATCATAATCTGCGACGATATACGAGTTTTTTGATCCGTCAAATGTACCGAAACTGTGGGCGGTTAAGTGCTAAGAAAATTTTGATAATCCAACGTATTATAAAGATGGAACAGCAGCAGAATCAGCAGACGTGTGCGCGCTCGCTGGGGGAAACGGGTGCGAAAAAAACGCGGGAAATCCCCGATGGCAACTGTCCGATGGCGGCGGTTGATAACCTCGAAGAGGCTAAGCTCCCGCCATACGTAGCGCGCATGCAGCAAAAAATAATAGAGTTGGAAAAAAGTGCGAATCCAGCATCAAAAATGGAGGCCAAGGTCGAGGAAAAAGACGAAGCAATCGTCGTGTTTTTCGATCTCGAGACTTCGGGCTTGGACGCGGGTTGCGACATTTTACAAATTTCGCTGCGCTCCCGGGATTCCCACTTCTCGACGTTTATAACTCCGACGAAACCGATCGACGAGGGAGCCAGTCGAGTTAATAATTTGTATTTTCGTGACGGAAAGCTTTTCAAGGGGGACCAGCAAGTCGAAACGCTACCATTGGACGACGTTCTTCAACAAATGTTGGAACATTTATCCAGCTTGAAAAAAAAATGTCTTCTCGTCGCGCATTACTGCCCGTTCGACTCGCGGCATTTGCTCAAAAAACTCCAACAAAATTCAACTCTTTTCGCTAAATTTGAAAATCTCCTTTACGGCTTCGCCGATTCGTACGAGATGTTTGCCGAAAAATATCCGGAACGGAGATGGGTCAAGGGGACTCTGACCTTGAGCAAATTGGTCGAAGAGAGCCTCGGGATGTCGACAGCAAATGCCCACGACGCAGGCGTCGACACGCTCCTGCTTCAAAAATTGGTCCAGCATAATTTTACCGACGCGGAGATTTTCGAGTACAGAGTCACGCTGGCCTACGCGCTAGAAAATCGGCGCAATTGGTCGCGAAGAAAAAGAGCCTTTTGAGTCCAAAATATATATATATATAGATTTCGGACAAGTTGCACTGTAAATTCAATTTATTATTTTATCTTCAGGTAGACTTTTTTTTCACATTCCAGAAAATCATCAAATCGATTTTCTTCAATCAGGTAATTGAGGAGTTGCAGATGCGAAAATTGCACAGTATAGTAATTTACATGGAAAGTGCCTTAAGGAAAAATTAAGCAGATATATATCGATTGTTGAAATTAAAATTGTCATTTTTTCGAAAATTTACGCCAAACGATGTGATTGAAAAAATTGTATTTATAGTTTTTGACAAAAAAAATGCATTATCGATATAAAAATCGTAATATACATTGCAATAATATTGTTCTATAGCATGTGATTTTTGCGAAATTGCATTGAATTTGCGATGCATTGAAATCGTCATTTTTGCGAAAATTTATGCCCAACAGTGTGATTGAAAAAATTGTAATTATGGTTTTTGACTAAAAAAATGAATTATCGATATAAAAATCGTAATATATATTGCAATAATCGTGTTCTATAGCATGTGATTTTTGCAAAATTGCATTGAATTGGCGATGCATTGAAATTGTCATTTTTGCGAAAATTTACGCCCGACGATGTGATTGAAAAAATTGTATTTATAGTTTTTGACAAAAAAAATGCATTATCGATATAAAAATCGTAATATACATTGCAATAATCGTGTTCTATAGCATGTGATTTTTGCGAAATTGCATTGAATTTGCGATGCATTGAAATTTTCATTTTTGCGAAAATTTACGTCCAACGATGTGATTGAAAAAATTGTATTTATAGTTTTTGACCAAAAAAATGAATTATCGATATAAAAATCGTAATATATATTGCAATAATCTTGATCATGTGATTTTTGCGAAAATTTACGCTCATCGATAGGATTGAAAAAACTCTAATTATGGTTTGACCAAAAAAATGAATTATCGATATAAAAATCGTTACATATATCGCAATAATATTGTTCTATAGCGTGTTTAGTCAGAAAGTTTAGTTGAGTTTATGGCCTAAGTCAGAAAAAGGCTAATTTGTTGGACCAAGTGTCGGAGCACTTGTAACTAAAAGAAAAATAATTAAGAAACATGTTTCTAGAACGTTATTGTTATCCGTGATGTTTATTGTTGCAAATCGACGTGACGTTAAAAAAAATGGAAAATTTTCGACAAAAAATGCGACATTTTGGAAAAAATTGTGAAATTTTCGAATAAAATGAGAAAGTTTTGAAAAAAAAAATGTAAATTGAGAAATATACGATTCCACACATTGATTCGAATTTTTTTTTTTTTTCACGTGTGTTTCCAAGATATATTTATTGATTAGTAGAATTACATGTATCCACAAACACAATGATGATACTTTGACAGGGGGCTGCTATATCGCATGGAAATAAAAACGACCGCTGAGTAAAAATCTATAATATAATGTGAAACTGACGTTCGACCTTTCGTTATCATGATTATCATTATCACTATTATTATTAATAATATCAATATATATTTAATAATAAATTTCCTTCATTATTTTCGTACATTTGGGATTTGATAAAAATATGTTGTTTTTTGCGTCTGTTGAAATGGAAAAAAAAAAGAAGAGAACGATCGAAAGTGGGTGGTCGAACGATTTTTCATTTTTGTTTATCCAACAAAATCAGAGTTTGGAATTTTGGTCGAAAATTTTTAGAGGAATCCTTCATTTGTCATCCTTATCGTTTCGAGTTGCGGCGGCGCGCGAAAAATAAAATCTACTCCCCGCGATTTTTCATATTTTTTTTAAATTCAATTTTTATCGCTTTTAATCCACACGAATGTGGACTCGATTATTATATAAAGGACGTATATTTTGTTGCTTTCACGCACCACGTGATTTAATGTTTTTCCCCCGTTTTGTTTTTTTTTTTTGCATTAACAACAATGATTTATTTCGATTTTAAGCAAAATCGATTATTCGTCACGTAGATTAGTTGGCTCTTTACAAAAATCAATTCTTATTGTTTATCAAGGCAGGCCCGAGGCCGCCTCACAGGATTTCTCGAGAATCCCAATTGATTTAATATTTCCAAAACTTTTCGTTCGAGTCTCGACTCGTTAAAATTTCTCCAGGTAAGAAAAATGATGAGAAACGCGATTGCGCAAACGCTTTGGATTCGTTCGTCCCCCTGGAGACACCATGAGACGCGAGAGTAAATCGCGAGACGGGATCTGTTCGGATTCGTCGAGAGTAAAAAAAGCTGAAAATAAATAAATGCGTGGGTGTGGAAAGTTAAAAGAATTTCGAGCCAGAGGACGAAGAGTTGGAGAGTCTAAAAACAAGAATAAAACACAGAGAGTAAAGAACCACTTGTTTCTTTCTTTTCTTTTGTTTTTTTGTTATCACGAATACATTTATTGCTCGGGGAACAATGACGAAAGAATGACAAAATGCACAAGTGTTGAGAGATATGGGACAAACGAAAAAAACAATTAGTTGGTAAAAAAAAAAAATGTGTGTCTTTTTCTTCGCTTCTTAGCAAAGACTGCAGTCGATGGCTGATCGATTTACACAATTATTAACGAACGAATGACAATAATAATAATAGTTTTCATTTTCAAATGTTAAACTTGGTGTGACACGACTTCGGGCCTGGTTTACGAGGACGCACGTGTCAATATCCGTTGTTGTTGTTTTTCTTCTTCAATATTTCCTTTATTTTCTTTATTTTTTCACTTTTTTTCCCATTTTTTCTTTTGTCCAACGTCTATACGCTATTTATAGGTACATAATTAATATTTAAATTATAATTATAAATAATTACATATACATATATATATGCCTATCGTATATATATGTATACATAGCATTATTGTTTAAATGTTATTTTATTGATGCTATTTGTTTAAACTTGATCGCCATAGTTACACTCACGTGGTAATTGCTATCATCTTAAATATATCTAAAATAATATTTTTAACATTCAGCAATGTGTACTTGTGTCTTGTGTATATTATTGTTGCTGTTGTTGTTTGTTACTCAATAATTATTCGTGTGTCGAAATTCACTGCTTCGGTCTGTATATAGTGTCAATGTGTGTGTGTGTGTGTGTGTGTTATTTTATTCTGTGTGTTGTTATTCTTTAGCCTGGCTGAGCCTTCAACCGGAGTTGCGTTTCGATATATTAATTATTTATAATAATTAGCCGATCAAAATCTTGTTCGTTTTATTTTCGTGTTTGTTGGAAAATTATTCTCGTTTTATCGAGAGACGCCCGCCACGCGTATTTCTCGTCTGTTATATCTTTAGGAATAATACGAGGGAGGACTTTAAACGCCTTCCCTATCGACCAAGCATCGGAATGAGTCTTTTTCAAATTTCATCATTGCTAATAAATCATTTATTTTTATAAATATTTGCAATTTATGAGTTTGAGCTGAAAAAGCAATGATCGATTTGGGATTCCCTGTTTTTTTTTTATAACTTTCGAGTATATAGTATTTTTATCGTGCTCGAAAGTTGGCGAAAGCTCGTGAGCGTCGAGTCGAGAGTCTTTATCGTTGAGAATAAGCTAAAAAATAATTTTCTTCAAAAATTTTCACAAACAAGGAAAAAGCAAGTGTCGAGATGTCCTTGACGATCGAACGTTACGAAAAATCCAGTCGAAGTGCGCAAGCGGATGAGAAAGACGAAAAAAAAAAACTGAGAAAATGAAAAAACAATAATTTTTTTTTCTTTCTTTCATTTTTAATTAAAAAAAGAAAAATAAAGAGTAAAAACATGACAAAGAGTTTGTTTGTTTGTTTGTTTTGTTCTTCTATCACGCTACCCTGGCCAAAGTGCGTGCCTCTATTCTCCTGATCATATACAAATATATAAGCGTTAAACGTGTAATATATATCATCATCATCATCATCATCATCATCTTCGTCATAGATATTTATAGATATATATATATATATATATATACACATAAATATAGATATATATATACACATATATTTATATATTATATAAATATTGTGAATAATAATATAATTTATATAATATAATATATAATAATATGTCAATATATTATATCATATAATTATATCATTTGAATATTCCCCCTTAAATATGTATATATTTATATATGCATACATAAATATATATATACCCATATATTTATATATTATATAAATATTGTGAATAATAATATAATTTATATAATACAATATATAATATTATGTTTACATATGTCAATATATTATATCATATAATTATATCATGTGAATATTCCCCTTTATATATGTATATATTTATATATGTGTGTGTATATATATATATATATCTGTATATATTATATATAATTATAATATCCTAAGATAGTTATTGTATGAACGAATTTTTCGAGGAAAAGAATTTGCCTTGCGTCTCCTTGTTACGTGAAGATTTTTTTTTTTTTTGGTTTTTGGTTTTTGTTTTGTTTTTCCTTTAATAGCCGATGATAACACACATTATCGACGCACAGGCCGGGAGGTATTAATGCCACTTGGCGCGGTTTGAATACGTATTTTTTGGGTCTTGTTATTTTGGTTTGTTTCTTGTTTATTCATCTCTTTGTTCTTGGTTCGGAAAAAAAATCTTTACCTCTTGTCCAACAGCGCTCGACGTGATTCTTTTACCAAAGGCTTGGACTCGCTTTAAATTCAATGAAAACGACATCAGCCCACGATAATACAATCGAACGAGGCTGTCGAACATTTTCCATGCAATTACATTTTTTCTTTCTTCAATCAGACATCTCCACAAACCCAAAATTATACTTTTCCTCCTCTTGCTTGCATCTCCCTCCTTTTTCCTTTGTCCTTAATTTTTTTGCCACACTCCCGCATTTTCTCGACTCGAAAATTCGTGCAATTTTCCACCCTTTTTTGTCTGGAATGATATAGAATATTATGTCTTGACCCCTTTCTCCCCTCGTTTTGTTCCATTTCTCTTTATTTCGTTGGTGATTTTTGGTGGTCGATCGACGGCTTTTCCAGCGTCAGTTTTGTGGAAATGATGAGTATATCAAGCCTCGAGCGCCGATCGAGGCCTCGAATGGAACGTTAAGTACTTGCTCGAAAAGAGAGGCAGTGGGAATCGAGCAAAGGGCAAAAGAAGAAGGAAATGAAATAAAGTCTCCTAAAGCGATTGACTTGCGAGCAGTTGATGAAAAATTCAAGTCAGGAGAGACGTTGATAATAAAGAATAAATCAATTGGTGAATCAATCGACGGACGTTCTGATATCTTGAGAGAGTATTTCCCACTTTCTTCTCCCCCCCCCCCNCCCCCCCCCCCCTTTCTCCTTCTTCGTCTCATTCGCTCGTCCGCTTTCCTCCCTCAGTTGAATTTCCCATCGCGTTTACGCTCTTACACCTAAGTTATAATGGCTTAACTCACGTTCGCGCCTTTTTATTTCAATATCATTTGCGGTTTCTTTTCACATTTTTATGCTTTTTTTTTTTTCATTATTTTTCAAATTTTTTTTTTCCTTTTTCTTCATAAAGCTGCTATCGAAAATGCTCGGCGCCGCTTCCCGAGAGAGAGAGAGAAAGAGAGAGAGAGAGAGAGAGAGAGCAAAAAGCTGCCATTGCTTCCAGCTGCGATAAATACGTAGCGTGTATTCGTGTGTTGTGTGTGGCTGTGTTTTTCGTCCTTTTTATTCGCTCTTTCGATCCTCCATTATTTTCCTTTCTCGTAAATGTAATCGTAACCGGAAAAAATATGAGAATCGATAAAAGCACTTGGACTTTTCGTTAATGTCGATGAGAACGCTCTGAGATTCGTGCTTCAAATGGAAATAATGAAAATAATTATTGTTGAGAAATGATTATCATGGAAAAGAATGAAGAAATATAAACGAGAGCACACACGGTAGAGGATTGTTGCGAGTGAGCTGCTACGGTAGACACACGAATGTGTTAATTTTTCTCCCTCTCGCTTCTTCTCTCTGCTCGCTAAATAAAATACATACGGCCTCCTTATTCTTTGACCTCGAAGTATTTGTAAGTAGGATTTTCGTAGCCGTTTATTTGCATGTTCGCGACGTGTCGCTCCTCCGGCGTTGCAGCCTGATCGACTTCGATGAAGCCCTGAATCAATAAATGTGAATAAAAAATCAAGGAATATTGAGTTTCCCAATTAATTTCGTACAGGGAGATGAAAATGGTGTCGAAAATTACTATGTCGTTTTTGAGACAATTCGAAAATTAGTGAAAACGATAGAAAAAGGTTAATTATTCTCAATAAATTTCGGAAAAATCCAATTTCATTAAAACTTGAGTCAATTATATAGAATAATTTTTTATGCTCGATTAATTTTCGTTACTGTTTTTAAAAATGTTGTCGTTTGGTGAATTATCGAAAATGAAATAAAACGAGACGCTACAGCGCTTTGCAATCGTTCATTTGTATCGAAAATGACGCAAAATTTCGACGTTTTCCTGACTCGATTCCAAATGAAAAATGTTGTCGTTTGGTGCATTTTTGAAATTGAACATGAAGCGAGAAGCTATAGCGCTTTGCAATCGCTCATTTGTATCGAAAATGACGAAAAATTTTGAAACATTACGCAAAATTTCGACGTTTTCTTGACGCGATTCCGGATGAAAAATTGGCATGCATTTGCTAAAATCTCTGAGAGGCTGCAGGCAACTATGAGGTCATATAATTATTTGTCCGTGTACAAAGTTGAGATGTGAATATATGTAAGCGGGATAAATGGTTGCGAACCTGGCTGTGGGGGCTCCGAGCGCTGCGTCTTTTGAAAACGGCAACGCCGACGACGGCCGCGGCCATGAGAGCGATTCCGGCGAATGCGAGGGTGAAATAAACGGATCGGCTCTCTCTGTGATAGACTTCCCGTCTAACGGAGTATCCCTGATGGAATTTCAACAGCGAATCAGAATAATGCGATGTTGAACGATAAAAGTTTGGCTCGTAGACACACTGGGTCACTGAGACCCTGAATTTTTGTTTTTTAATTGGAAAAACCGTTGGACTCACCGGTTCCGCGTGTGATACGTCGTGAGTCATACTGTGCGACGCTCTCACGATTCCCTCGTTGTGCATCGCCGCGACTGCCGCTGCTTGTTGTTGCGGCTCAGCCTGCGGCGGTTGTTGTTGAAGCTGTTGCGGTTCCGGTTGTTGATGCTGCGGTTTCTGTTGTTGTGGCTGTTGCTGCTGCTGCTGCTGCTGTTGTTGTTGCGGCTGCGGCTGCTGCTGCTGCTGCTGCTGCGGCTGGGCAACCGGGACGTCCTTCTTCTCGATAATTGGCTCGCCCTCTTCGTGCTGTTCCTGCTCCGTTCTCAGTTCTCCTCGTTCCACTTTCCGCTGCTCCTTGCGCTCCCGTTCCAAAGCCTTTTGATGTTCCTTTTCTGAAAATGATGCAATTTCGTAAATTTAATCTGGAAGCGCTCGGGACACGAAAGCAGAAACTAGAAACAGGACGGGAGAGGAAATTGATTAGAATTTCGAGCAACGTGCTTACCTTGCTGCTTGGTGGCGACGTCCGCTTGGTATTTATCCAATATCGCCGCCTCAGCCTCCCGAGTCATCGCGAGCAGAAGACCCGGCGTTTCGTCCTTGCTCCTGAGGGCCAACACATAATCATCCATCAGCCGTCCGATTTTAGCACTCAACTCCGGATACCTATGAACGAATATGACACAAAGGAGAGTTAAATAAAATGCTTGAGATTATTTGTTTCGTTTACTTTCGAGGACGTTGGCTGGCCGAGCCTGCGCGAGTTTCGCCAAAAATCATTATTTTCCTGATTTTTCTCTTTCCTCTTCTCGCATCTATTTTCATCAGTAATGTCTTTTGTTTTTTTTTGCTTTTGTTTGCTTTGCAATTGCGAACAGCACTTGGCGAAAAATGGAGAAAATGATATGAGAGGAAATCGATCAGTGAGAATCTTGGAAGAAGAAACGTTTTAATTGCGAACGTTCGGAGGATTGAGAGGAAAGATACGAAGATTATTAAGTTTCAATCGCTTCACTACCGTTCGAGCATCAATAGGCTCTGATTGGTGATCCTGTCGATTTCCGCGAGGTGCTCCAACGTCGCTGGTTTCTCCCGTTGCGCCTGTTCGAGGCTGCTGTCCAGTAGATGTTTGTAATGAGCGATCGTGTGGTGTCTGTCCTTGTGGAGTGCCCTCAGCAATTTTTGCAGGCATTTTTGTATTCGGTGGGTCTAAGCGTTTTTCAACATTACACCATTAAACGTCATTCCGATTATTCTCCATAAATTCATTATCATTTTTTCTTCTATTTTTCAATAAAAACGAAAGAGACGAGTCTCGTGAATGCCTCGAGGCGTTCGAGGCATGAAAACGTCATAGAAATTTGAAAAAAATGGAAAAAAAATCAAGAAAAGAGTAAAATGTTGTGTGTTTGGTGAGACTCACGTTAGGCGGGGTCTCGTTGAGTGCGGCGGTGTAGCAAGACATGGCCTCCTCGTTCCTCTGTTTGACGGCTTCCTGCAAAGGCAGTTTAGATTTGTACGAATTACGTAAACAGAGGTTTTTGAAAAGGGGGCGGGGTATAAAGAGAGGTTGGG
>JBAJMU010000011.1:3551753-3610155 GCA_037952995.1 Hyposoter didymator
GGCATTGGGAATTGGCTAGCTCGTTAAAAAACGAGAAATTGTGTTTTGTTTTGTTTTTCGTAAATGCTAAGTGAGACGCACTTGCACGCGTTGTTGATGCATCGCGCTTAGCTGATGTTTCTCGGCTGCACCGCTCGCCTCGAGGGCCGCGACGGTTTCCTGGAACCTCGCGGTCATCCAACGCTTGAAGGCGTCCGCCGCAACCGGATTCCTCGCCCTGATGTCCTGATATCTCTCCTCAAGATCGCTCCAGTCCTTCATCACCTGAAAACGTTGTAGCACAGGGGATTTCGACACCAATGCTTTCCACCCCTTTCGAAATCCTTTTTTGTTACTCGATCGCCCGCGGTAAACACCTCAACGTTTCCTTTTTTTTCTTTCTTTCTTTCTTTCTTCCTTTGTTTGTTTTTTTTCAATTTCTTACAACCGGCCAGTGACAACGAGGTGCGTAGGTCGCGACGTCTGGGTAGACATTCGCCGCCTCTCTTCTCTTATCATTATAGTACGTACGAGCAGGGAACGAGAAAGTCGCAGTGGCGCCCCCAGCGGCCGAGTACCAACAACGCTTTGGAAACTCGACGTAAGCCGCCGAACGCGCCACTGCGCTATCGAGCGATTTTCGATTCTCCCAAATAATCAAACTTTCGTAGAAAAGGAATTGTTTTTTGTTTTTTTTTTTTTCGGTTTTTTGCAGATTCATTGCTCGCGCTTGAGGCGAGATTCCTGAGGACTTACCTTGGTTACTTTTTCCTTGTGAACCTCCTCGAGTCTCATCTGAGCCTGCTTGTAGCTTTGGTGCTCGGAACGTGGATCAAAATGCGTCAAATACGGATCGGGGGTTCCTTGTGGTTGGGAAGGCTGGAGAGTGCTGGAGCTCACCGGAACCGGCATCGCCGTTGCTTCCTGCTTGCTCTTCTCGGTCGTCGGCGGGCTCGTCGAAGGTCGTCTTTAAAATGTTTCAACGTCATAAAAACTTGCGGTCATTCGCCACTCCAGATTGTGACGTTAAATAGTCATTGGGGATGCAATCAAGCCCATTCACTTTGGAGAGTGATAATTAATTAGAAAATCGCAAGAAAAACGACAAAATGCCATTGCAACGCTTGTGCGTTGAACTGCTGATAATTTTGTGCTCGAATTATTTTCAATAAAAATAAAACTATGTCAAAAAAACTTTCGATAACTTTTTATACGATAAGTTATAGAGAAACTGGAATTCGTAATCCAACTCTTCGGCTACATACCGGGTCAATCTGACCCAAGGCGTTTTTCAATTTTTTTTTTTTGCAATCACGAAATTAAAATGGCTGAACATTCGTTTGCTCGGGTCAAATTGACCCAGTGTGTACTCGGAGGGTTGAAAAATCGTGGGAAATCCTTATCTAAAAACATCAGCTCGTAATCCAACTCTTCGAGTACATACCGGGTCTATCTGACCCAAGGCGTTTTTCAATTTTTTTTTTTGCAAAAATGAAATCAAAATGCGAGAACTTTCGTTTGCTCGGGTCAAATTGACCCAGTGTGTACTCGGAGGGTTGAAAAATCGTGGGAAATCCTTATCTAAAACCATCAGCTCGTGATCCAACTCTTCGAGTACATACCGGGTCAATCTGACCCAAGGCGTTTTTCAAGTTTTTTTTTTTGCAATAACGAAATCAAAATGCGAGAACTTTCGTTTGCTCGGGTCAAATTGACCCAGTGTGTACTCGAAGGGTTAAAAAATCGTGGAAACTCCTTATCGAAAAACATCACCTCGTGATCCAACTCTTCGAGTACATACCGGGTCAATCTGACCCAAGGCGTTTTTCAAGTTTTTTTTTTGCAAAAACCAAATCAAAATTCCAGAACTTTCGTTTGCTCGGGTCAAATTGACCCAGTGTGTACTCGGAGGCTTGAAAAATCGTGGAAAATCGTTCAGCTGAGTTTGATTGACGCGGTATTTGAGGCTTTTGTACGTACGATGAGCCGGTGGTCGTGTCGTAGTCGTCGAGATACGCCTCGTCGCTGTCGTCGTCGTAAGCCTGATCGCTGAGGACGTCCTCGAGATCGCTATCGGACTCGTCCTCGTCCTCGGCGTCGCCATCGAGATCATCCTCGTCGTCAAGGTCATCGTCATCCTCCTCAATGTCATCGTCCATTCCTTTCGGGATTGGTAGATCGAACGGTTTCTTTGGCTTTATATTATCTGGACCGAGCAACCAAAAAGGAAAGAAGAACAAATTCATTTGACTTTTGACATTTTTTTGACGCTCCATGTTTTTTAAATGATCCTGAAGTTCCCAACGTTGGGCCTCAACGAAAAATCCCTTTTTCTATCAATTGTTTGTTCAATTTCAAAAACCAGAACAATTTTCGTCACGACTGTATCTTTGGACCCTAAAAAAAAATCATTTTATTGTCCTGACCAAATATTCAATGAGAATCTTGAGATTTGCCCAAGAAAAAAGGGAATTTTGTTGCACTTGGAATGAAATTTTGTTAAAAATCGTCGACATTTTGTTGAATACGGTAAACTAAATATTTTTGTTTATAATTTCAAAATAATCGTTATTTTAGCAATATATTTGTTTTCTAACGGAATTGTCGGCCAAATTTACCAGTGGCACGACAAAAATTTCTTTCCGAAGAGAATTTTTAGGATTACTGAAAAAAACGTTTGGTCGAACGCATCGAACAAAATATCCATCTTTTTCGGCAAAATTTGGTTTTCAGTGTGCGTTCCAACGATGGAAACTTCAACATCGTGTTTTTTTTATGTTTCTCATTGAGAGTTACGGTTTTTGATGGAAATGGTAGAACTGGGGGGCAGGCATGGGTTGGAACGAGTGGACAAGGGCTTGTATATTTGACGAACAGTCGCACGGGAGTGTGAGGCAGTCCGATACGCCGGGAAGGAACGTTTATATAGGAATTCTTTTCGATGCGGCGCGGGGGGGCATGGAAGCGATTGTCCGGGATATTGAATGGACGAGACCGGAAAGGGAAGAGCAGACTCGGGGCAAGATAATCTCGGCGGAATTTGACGTCCGTAGAAACGCGGCGGGAGGGCTAGAGAGAAAAGTGTACATATAAAAAAAAAAAATAAAAAAACGCTTGGATTCGATCGCAGGAGTTGTCCGTTGCACCGTGCGTATATACGCCGCGCCGATAATCCTGCAACATTCGGAGCGTCTGTTTACAAAAACCTCTCGGTCTCTTTATTGTTGAGATTGTTTTTTTTTCTCATGTTCTACGGCGCGGAGAACAAAAGGGCTCGAAGGAAAGCGAGTGCAGCTCGCGAAGGATGTTTATCGAGAAAAATAGCGGACAAGAAATCCCGCGGTGGAAAAATCGCGTCAACGCGGACCGAGCGAGAAAAATAAAGGCGCGGAGACGTGGCAATAAAAAGGTAAAAATTTATCAGCCGGAATAGAGGAAATTCGAAAAGTCCCAGAGTTGATTCTCCATTCTCTCAATATTTACGAGCTGACCTTGTTTCCCGCAGAATGTTTCGATTTTGGGTTAGGGCTCCAGCAAGGGGAAGAGAGCAGAAGGATCAATGCTGCGGAGAAACCGCAGCCTCGAGGGGCTTCGTCTATCCGGACTTTGCCGCAACAATGTTCACCGAGTTAACCAGCAGCAAGCCGGAGATAAACATGACACGAGACCGTTCGCGATGGCAAATGTCTGAAAAGACTCGTAACTCTTGGCCATTTCTCTCGTCGCCCAAACAAACTCACAATCGCCATTCGCGTTGTCATCTTGACACAAATTTAAAAGAAAGATTGATGAACGACGTGCGCAGGAAGGTGAAAAACTTTGGAAAGCTCGTCAAGCCACACGCGCTCGATCATCCAGAGTGTTTCCTGATTGTGGATAAAACGCTGAGAATGGCCGCGATGAATCCGACGATTGGAAAGGAGTAACGACGAGCAATCAACAGGATCGTTTGGTACTCGGATAATCAGAGGATCGTGGCCAAGTTTGCCGCGGGAGATGGAACCGCTCGAGGATGTGGATTTCGAATAATATTTCGCGACCGGTACGTCGTCGGGGCTTTTGGGTCTCCTCTCGTCTCTTCGCTAACTAGGTTCTCGAGCCCGCGATATACCGAGCTACCATTATCCAAGAATAGGACACCTTGATGAGCTGCTCTGACTTCTCGGGGACATAACCGCGAGAGCGCGGACAAAAGCCTCGTCTCGTGCAGCAGAAGCACCAGCACCAGCACATACAAACGTCTCTCATACAAATATACGTGTTAAGGTTTTAATCTGGGTCAGGTGAGAGGTGTTTGAGTGGACAGGCTGGCATTTCTCGTGAGGATCGTATGATGGCGCCTTCTCGACCGGGAGAAGCTTTTGCACCGGTTCCTCGTGAGACCCGCGCCGCGGGGCTAATATTTTCTTGGCCCTCTCTCGCTACTTTTGTATCTTCGTTTCTTCCACCGCCCCCCCCCCCAAACGTCGACTCGTTGTCGAGAGAGTCATTCGCGCTGGGCCAGGATGTCTAGAGTCTTGCGATAAGATTCGACGATGCCGAATCGCTCGCGTACAAACGAGTCCATCCATTTGCGCGCAACTTGCGGCTGCGGTAACGAGCTTTTCCACAACACGACCCCGGACGATAAGAGATCGAAAGATTTTCAACGAAATTTTCATTTGTCATTCTCCCGAGTACACTCCTCCTTGGCAGTCAAGGAAAAACCACAAAAATCGTTAGGATCGGGCATTCGGCGCGTGAAACTCGATCAGTCGGATTCGAGCTTCTCCCCAAAACCCCGGACGATAAAAAATTGAAAGATTTTCAACGAAATTTTCATTTTTTATTCTCCCGAGTACACTCCTCCTTGGCGGTCAAGAAAAAACCACAAAAATCGTTAAGATCGGGCATTCGGCGCGTGAAACTCGATCAGCCGGATTCGAGCTTCTCCCCGAAACCCCAGAAGATAAAAAATTGAAAGATTTTCAACGAAATTTTCATTTTTTATTCTCCCGAGTACACTCCTCCTTGGCAGTCAAGAAAAATACAAAAAAATACTCAAGATCGGGCGTCCGTCACGTCAAACTGAATCGGCTGGATTCCTGCAGTTTTTTCCCAAGACCAAGCGCTCCGTTTTTTTGGTTTTGCTCCGTACAAAAATCTCGCCAAGATCGGGCATTCGTCTCGCGCGTAACCAGGTCGTCCAGGCTCTAGGATTCCGGACGGAAGAATCCAACTTGAAATTTCCTAGTCCCAGGCGATAAGGGGGGGGAGCAGATTAATAATTTTCGAACGGGAGATCGCGTCGGGTATGTTTATAGCGCGTGGCAAGGGATTCGCCAAGATCGCAATGTGTAGGCGATCCGAAGGGACGACTGTCCGGGGCTTGGCATTCCTCGGAGATCGTTTCATGCAATATACACGTGTGTATACATATATACATATAGGCATTTAGTGAATAGGGCCTTGCACCCGTATTTACACGCTATCTCCGGAATTCCATGCCGCTTTATACTCTCGAGATATGACGTTCCTCGTCTCTCGTACACATACATTATATACAGAGCGAGAGTCACCAACCATACGTATGCATGTATATATGGGGGAGAGGTATGCTTAAACGCGCTTATAGGACAGACGCGGCTGGCCCTGTGCTTTCTATATATCTGGAAGAAAGTACAGAGTCCGAGATGTATAGAAAAAAACCGGGCAAAGCGTGGAACTCTATGAAAAACCGGGCGGAATGAATAATTTTTTAAATCTAAAAATTCAAAATTCCTTTCATTTAAATTTGATCGAAATTGTCAATTTTTTTTGGATTGGAAAAAAGAAGAATTTTAGTTTTTTTTTCTTGGGCTGTTTCCGAAAAACTGGGCAATTTTTAAATCTTCTGAATATCGAAATTCGAGTTTTCTCCGATTCAAATCTCATCGGAATAATCTAATTTTTAGGATTCGAGAAAACACAAATTTCACTTATTTTATTGGAATTTTCCGATTTTACTGAAAAACCATGTATAGAAGAAAAGCGGGCAAAGTGTGACTTTGAATTTAAATTTAATTAATTTAAATTTGATGGAAATTGTCAAATTTTTTAGATTGGAGAAAAGAAGAATTTTAGTTTTTTTCTTGGGCCGTTTCCGAAAAACTGGGCAATTTTTAAATTTTCTGAATATCGAAATTCGAGTTTTCTCCGATTCAAATCTCATCGGAATAATCTAATTTTTAGGATTCGAGAAAACACAAATTTCACTTATTTTATTGGAATTTTCTGATTTTACTGAAAAACCATGTATAGAAGAGAAGCGGGCAAAGTGTGACTTTGAATTTTTTTATTATAAAAATTAAATATTCCTTTAATTTAAATTTGATGGAAATTGTCAAATTTTTTAGATTGGAGAAAAAAAGAATTTTAGTTTTTTTCTTGGGCCGTTTCCGAAAAACTGGGCAATTTTTGAATCTTCTGAATCTCGAAATTCGAGTTTTCTCCGATTCAAATCTCATCGGAATAATCAAATTTTTAGGATTCGAGAAAACACAAATTTCACTTATTTTATTCGAATTTTCCGATTTTCCTAAAAAACCATGTTATTGTTTATTTTTAAATGGCGAAATTCGAAATTTCTTCTATTTAAATTCCATCGAACAAATTTCAATGATTCAGGAAACAAAAAATTCAACTTTTTTTTTAGTAAGCTATTTTGGTTCGCCCATGCACCTTTTTCCTACGCAGCTTTCGTTTACATATAGAGGAGAGGGGTGCGGAACGAGAGGCGGCACCTGAAACCGGTGGAATAATGAATTTTTAAAATCTCAAAATTCAACAATTTTTCGATTTTAATTTTCCATCAGAATTACGAAATTTCAGAGGTCCGAGAAAATAAAAAATCCTCTAGATTTTTTAGGGTGTTCCGCTTTGCCTGCCTTTTCCCTGCTATGACTCTTTTCCATATATATTGAAATTCACATCCCCATGTATTTACGTCCACCATGTATTTTTATGTATATCAATGTTGAGGGCGAGTGTGCGTGTGTGTGTTTGGAAGGGAATAGTGGAAGAGACGTCCATTTGTAGAGTCTTCTCGTCGCGCAGTCGTCGACGTACCGCTACATTATTGATTGCACAGTTTTGGCGCACACAGAGGGCGCTCTCACGAGACTTTCCACCCAACAAACATCCTCGATACGACTCGGCCAACGCGGCGCGTTTTATCGTTTTTCATTTGAGCCAATGGGCGATTAACCCTTTTCCAGTCCCTTTTGGGTCCAAACTCATCTTTTCATTTTTTCTTTTCTTCCTTGCTCATTTTTTTCGGCGATACATTTATGCCTCGTTGCTTTTCGATTGCTTTTCAGGTTCGGCCTTTTTTTTTTTCGCCTTGAGCTTGACGCGCGACAATTTGTCGAAGAAAGATTTTTAATTCGCTCTGTTGGCGACGAAATCGACAACGATTTTTCGAAAAATGATAAGAAAATGTTGGCCGAGTCTGACAGAACGGGGAAAGCGCGAGGATTTCTTCGCGGAGTCTCCGAAACTGGAATATCGAATTCCTGTCCAATCAGCTCGATCTTTGCCACCCCAATAGATAATTTGCAATGAAGCAAAACCAGGAGAGACAGAGAGAGAGAGGGGCGAGGGGGTAAGAGACCGAGAAAAAAAGATTCGAGTGCTCGCCAATCCCCCTTTTATTGCTTCGCCGAGAAAGCATAGCTCGCGTTTCGCCTCGAGGTACTTGAGAAAATGGCTGAATAAGATAGTCGCCGCGGAAATATTAGTTGAATGAAACGAGGGGTGGGAGAAACGTGAGCAAGAAAATTTCGCCATGTTTTTTCTTATTTTTTATTCCCTCTCGCTTTAATATTCAATAAAGAATCTAATTTGCACACTGCTTCAGCCTTTTACCATTAAATAATTAGCTATTTTCTCCACGTCCTCCAACATCATTATTTACCGGCAATTTACTTTATTTTTTTTTTGCAAACCCTTTAACGACGATTTTCCGAGATTGCGCGATGTTTCAGAGATTTTCCGTCGTTTCTGGCTCGTTTTTCAAAATTAAACAGATTCATTTTTGAAAACGTCGTAAATTTACGAAAAATCCTTAAAATTCGTCGTTTCAAAAATAAATAGCAATTCTGTCCACGTCCTTAAACTTCACTTGCCCGCAATTTTTATTTATTTTTTGATCAAAACTTTCACGACAATTTTCCGCAATTTCGAAATTTTTCAGAATGTTTTTTTAAATTTATTTTGCGTTCATTGCTAAAAATTGAACGAATACATTTTTGTCGACGTCGTCAATTTACCGAAAAGCCCATGAAATTCGTCAATTTAAAAATAATTAACAATTTTGTCCACGTCCTCGAACACGATTTGCCCACCAATTTTTTTTTCCCGCAGAAGCTTCAACGACTATTTTTTTTTTTTGGATTTCCCAATGTTTCGACATTCCGGCTAATTTTTGTTTTTTTTTACGACCTTGTAGTGACACGTAAACAATGTAAGAAGTATTTTGATGCAGGCGCATGATGTTTGTTCGTTAAAAAAAAAAAAAAATATGAATGTCGGAATATTCGAAATTTTCTCGACGATTTTTGAAAACTTGAAATCACCATAATTTATGGGAAAAAAGGCCATGGGTCTGCACAGTATGGCTGCCTATGGTATAAGCAAGTCGTTACGAAGGATGAAAAAAAAAATTGTCGCGATACGGAATATTTACCTTTCTTTCCCAAATAATTATCAAAATGATTTATTTATCAAAATGAAACAGATTCATTTTTATAGACGGGATGGATTGACGAAAATCCTCAAGATTTATGGTTTTAGTTTTCTTTAGAAATGACTGTTTCCATGATGGACTTAGGTGCATTAATAGGAGGAAAATAAAAATGTAGAATGAAAGAAAATAATGGAACTATAGTGAGAGTGATTAATAGTTACGTACGTTACGTACCTTTCGCATGTTTCGGACAGCAGACAAACTCGACACCGGAAAAGAGAGATATGCCACAGGGCAAAAGCATGGCGAAACTTCGTAGATTCATGTTACGCTCTCGGCAAGTATCAGCTGCAGTCGAGTTCCATCTATTTTCCGGAATAATGTAAATAATTTTTATGAATTTTGGATAAAATTGTAATTGGAGGAAAAAATAATTGGGAAGTGAAAATAACGAACCTGTGTGATTCCCAGCATTTTGTATGATTGTGAAGATGGTCGAAGAGACATCCTTCGGGTACGAGAAGGGCATCGCTCTGGAAAGGTCCCTCTGAGGACGAAAAATACAAAAATTTAAGCTCAAAGGGTTGGATGAAAGGCGGGAGAAGGGTCCGCGACGTTGAGGTCTGAGCAGAGAAATTTTCCGGCGAGTTCCCAGCACTGAATAATCAAATACTCGTAAGCCCGGAAATTTGTAATCTTGCAAATGTAATGAGAGGAATAATCGATTTTTCCGAAAATACAATTATAAAGATAATCGATGTCGAGGTTGGGGGTAGTCTGTTGTGTACGGGGGGGAGCAGGACGAAGCCGCATGCGCTGAAGCGAATGTAGGACAGGAAAAAACACCGGCGCGTATGGACGAACCGGTAATTAAACAGTTTCGCGACAATAAATTGTCTCGGAGGTAAAATAAATGGCGCGTTATAAAGTCCGGGCGATTAAACGACAGAGGAGTAATTAAAATTCTGTAATCAGAGACTGGATTTTTGCGGAATTACTATTTCGACTGTTGCTCGACACTCTCGCGGGTCAATTTGACCTGGACTCGGGTTCGAGCCAAATCGAAATGTGAGTGCATACGATGATGATGGAAAATTGTATTGAGGATCGTGAGAGAGCAAAGAGATGGCTCAGGGAGGCTCGCGGAGCGCATCCGATATTGCAGCTAAATTTATATTCAAGTTCGTACTCGATAAAGTTTGGGAGGAAACTCAAGTTTTCAACGTGAGTGTAAACTCGATTAAAGACCCGAGTATAATTTGAAATTGAGTGGAAAAAAAACGGAGCGAGGAAGGAAAAGTAGAGGGTTTCTCTTATCACGATTCGCGGCTGTTTGGTATTCCGAGGAAAGAAGTTCGGATGAAGAACCCTTTAACCTATAAATATCGTAGAGCGCTTCTCGGCACGGTACTTACGACATTGCGAGGCGTATCGCAAACCCCCCCTGCCTCTTTCCTCGCTTCCCACTGGCCGACGTCTTTCCTCACTCCACTTAGTTTTCGACGAAAAGTTTCAAACGCTCTGAGCGAGTGGCACGGCCGAAAGCAGCCGTGTGTTTGCTAGCTTCGGGTTTAGGTTGGGCTAGGTTATACACGAGAACTCTGCGACTCCCGACCGCGTATATTTCGTACTACAAACAGTTTTCGCATGCGAGCCCAAATAGTATGTGAAAACTAGCCGAAACTAATATACATTCAGCGGAGTTGAACTAAATCGTGTAATGAAAGGGCAGAACTCAAATCGCACGGGGAATTATTCGAAAGTTTATCGTCATACTTGTACGAATTGGTAATATGAATGAAAAAAGATGAAGCGCATCAAGTTTTATCGCTGCAGGGCCATCCGAGTGCGAGAAGTCATGAAAATTCACTTTTTTCGAAAATTTGTGAAATTTTGAAAAAAAAATCATGTCGAAACCTAGGCTTGTGGGTACTCAAACTAGAGCCCGGGCTTCGGAAAAGAAAAATCTAATGTCTGTTTATTTTTTAAAACAAAATGGCGGCCATGACATTTCGAAAACGGTTTTATTTCGATATTCCGATACACAGGATGTCCGGAATGGACGTGTTTTTTCATAAAATATTGCAAAGCAGCGTGTACTTTTATCGAGCATTAAAATATTAAAGCCTGGAGTTAAATATTGATTGAAAAGCAGATTTCAAAAGCGGTTGTCCACGTCGAGTCTTCCTCAATTTACACGTTCGTTATTATTCTGGTATAAAAACAGAATTAAACTCCGGATCGATCGGAAGCTTGAGCGCTGGAGAAACGAAGTAAAAGAGAGTAGAGAAGAGAGGCGCTCTGGCGCACTCGAGTGATATCTTAAAAGGTTTTTGCGGTTCTTTTGAAATTCATGAACAGACGACGATAAATCACGATTGAGAATTTATTTACACTTCTTTGTTTGACTGCCGAAGAGAATGTGAATTGCAAAATCCCGAACAATTTATATATTGCTCTGAATAATAAAATACGCGACTAATAGAGATCGCAGAGTGTATCAATCCTGTCGATAAAATCACTTTATCGAATTCGAATTCATGTGAAATATACCGAAGAAAAAAGAAAAGATTTCCGATTGGCGATAATTAAGTTGGTAAAGTTAATTGTACGATCGTCGGTGCATTATTGATTGGTGAATCGGAATGAAAATGTATGTGGGGGTAAATGGTGAATAGCATCCTCGTCGTGAGAGGCCATATTGGCTGATGGAACTTTGTCGACAAAATATAGATCAAAGCGAGCTTTAATTAAATCAATTGCATCGTTCATGGACGAGCACGCAACGGCGGAGAGGGCTGTGCTTCGTTTACGTCAATAGAAATGCCGCTCTCTCTCTCCATTCGATTTTAAATCTCGCAATTTTATTTTTCTTCTCTCTCTCTCTCGAGTCTCCTCTTCCGGGTCTTCTCGCAATCTCGATTGTACGGTTTCTACTTTTGCAGCAGACTGTTCTGCTCCTACCGAATCGAGTAAGATATGACAAAGAGACGAGTTTTTATTTATTTCCTTTTTTTCCAAAGAAAAGTCAAGAATAAAGCGTCAGCAATGACGAGGAGGAGCAGAAAAGTCTGACTGGGGAGATGGAGACACAAAAGCAGGATCTCTTACGAGGCGCCCGAGCCATCCGTTCGAAATACCGATTTTTCGTATACGAGACCGTAGAGAAAAAAAAACCATCCGAGCAGACGATTCGCGATAAAAACTCTCAGCGTCATTGTCAGCTCGGAATTAAGTTTCATCCTTTTCCCTCATCGCGTACAACTCGTTGAAAACTTTCCAACTCATTTTTTTCTCCCTCCCAATCACTAGGAAAACGTTCCTCGCCGAACGATCGAGCCAGAGCCATTTTGTTTAACTTGCAGACAAATATATTATTTTAAGGTAATGCTCGTTTTACGTATTCAACTGATAACAATTATTACAGCGAGTTTTTTTCATTAGAAAGCCGACGATATTCTTACCCAGACATCTGTAAGGCTTGACCCATCTGGACAACTTGCACTTGGTCCGTCCAGGCTTGCACCAACCGCCGACCCTCACGTAGTGCGATGACTCGACAATGTTGGTTATATCCCTCTTGGGATATGCCTTTCAACCGAATGAAAATGAATTATTAAAAAGACGAATAGCGAAATTTCAAATTTGGTCGATTTTTCAGATTTTTTAAACTCAAACTGACGAATCCAAAATTTTTATTAACTGTGGAAATAAATTTAAAAAAAAAAACCAACCTTTTTGCAGTATTCGAGAATTTCCAGTTTGTCGGTCATGCAGCTTTTCTTTTCGGTCGATGAAACCCATCTACCCTGTTCGCCCATATGTTGGGCGAGGTACGTCTCTCCAGCTTCGCACAATGTAGCCACCTTAACAATTAACATTCCCATCGAGTCATGAGCGACATGGCAATCGTCATCTTTTTTTTTTTAGTTTTTTTTTTCCATGATTTTTGATTGATTTCAATGATTCTAACGTCTACTCAAAAATCAATCCGCTAATGAATGAATATCAGGTCCAAATTTAGGCAAAAATACTGATAAACCACGGAGTGACGATTATTTTAGTGAAAAAAACATTTTTTTCCCGATTATTTTCTTTATTCTGCATTTTGGAAATGACTCTGAAGTTTGCATCGTTGGAATGCAACGAAATTCTTTTTTATCTTTGGAAAAAATAATGATTCAAACGCAAAGTGTAATTCCGATGATAAAATGATCGATCTTTAGAAAACGAAAAAGCATATCGACTTGAAAAATTTCGATGACATTTAAAAAATTCAACGAATTATCAGTAAAATGAAATATTTTTCGTTGCATTCCAACGTTGCAAACTTCAGCATCATTTTTGGAAACAATTTTTGCCTTCGATTTCGTCCAGGAGAATTTTTCATAAACTGGAACGTCCAAAGACTGTTTAATAATTTTTTAAGAATTTTCGGGCCAAGAGAGTCGTCACAATGCGGGTTAAAAAAAAGACTGGGTAGACCCAGTGTGACGACCGAGATCGGTGGCGGGAGTGCGAGCACGAAGGGTTAAAATAATCGTAGAGACATTATTACCTGTGGCTCTGATCTGCCACCCGCCGGAGCGAGTTCAAGCCTTTCCGAGACTGCCTGTAACAGAGAAATTAGGAAAAATGTTACAAACGTTTGAAGAGTCGATAATGTTGATGAGCGTTTGACAAGGAAATGCGGAAAGCCATGTTGCGAATTAAGCATATGATGAATAACGTTGATGTTTGCAATTAGTGTTACAGGAAAATCTTAATTTGAGGCAGAATATCGTATTCGACGTCTTGATAACTGCACATTCATAGAGAACTGGGTCTTTGATGATGGGGTGGTCTATTTTTTTTCTAAGGCCCAGGATCCTGAAAGGCCATTTTTTGCACCTGCTTACATTTCCTTTTTCCCGTTTGAAATGGTAGAAAAACGAAGAAAAAGGCAACGCCAGGGCGTAATTCCTGAATTGCATCAAAGGATTCTGCGTGTGCGATGCCGGTCTACATTTCAAAGTGGCAAAAGATTGCTCCGGGCACTTTGGAGAACAAGCAAAAAACGTTGACTCGAAAACGACGCGTGCTATTTTGCTTGGGAGTAATTATAAAACTTGGAAAAAGTGAGTTTGCGATTAAAATGCAAAAGATTTAAATCAAGTAAAGAAACATTTTCTGGTAAAATGTAAAGCTCAACACTTTTTCTGAAACCATTTGTTAACAACAAAGAGAAGTAATCCGATTGCAAAGAGCTTGTACCTCCTCCACCTCCGTCCTTAATCCCTGAGCTTCGCCCCCCACCCCCCCTCTTGCCCGGCTATACACCGGAAGGCGACCATGGCACTCTTAACACGTATAGACGCGAAGAATTTAACGAGCAAGAATGTGAGCTAGAATGACATCCAAACGACTTGATTACGCTCAATGACGTATTATCTAGCTTAAACCGATAAAACCTGCCTTAAGGTCTGCATCGACACCAGGCGAGACTCGAGGCTTTGGAATTTAAGAAGCTTATCGAATGTACAGACTTGTATCCCAAGATTGCATAATGGATCAGTATATCTCATTTGGAGGCAAGCCTCGGTAACGAGTCACTAAGAATCCTGGAGAAACGCCATATTTTCTAGTAAGAACATTGTGCCATTGGTCTAACGGAAGCTCCACAATATCCACCTGGAAGCAGCTCGGAACGGTAGCTAGAGGATAAAACGAAAGTTTCGACACTTTGCTGGTAGTCTATAATGAAATAGTTGCAATTTTCTGTCGAGCTCTAGTTTTCTAACAAATGGATGCCATCGTTGGCTCGAAAGGGAAGCTAAATTAGTAGGTTCATTGAAGATGGTGGAATGTTACGAGCAAAGATGGCCGGATGGGGCGGCAATTCGAATTGGAATGGCTAGGCCATGGTGGCCCATCTAGATGATTAGCGAACAGTGGATAAAATGCGTTTCTCAATGGGAGGGAGCTGACGAGGTATTCCGAGTAGATTAATCGTGGAGCGTAAGGTTAGTCTAGTTAAATGCAAATGGATAGTAACACAGAAGGTTGGTAAGAGTGATGACGGGAGCGTGGGTATGTGTAGCGATGAGAAAGGGAATAAGAGAGAGAATCGCCTAAAAGCAAATTCTCGTTAACTAGCAGTCGATTATCCTTTGAACGACGCTTATCACGGCAGCATGTTCTAGGCAGCAGGGATTGAGTCTGATGCCAGGTGGGAGGGTTCCCGGGGAATGATGTGAAGAGAGAGGGAGAGAGAGCAAGAAATAGGAAAGTGAAGTTGGTGGTGGTGGTGGTGGAGAAGAGGAGGTTTTGAGCCCGACGAAGCGTGCACAGACCCCTCGAGCGCTCGAGGGGTCCCGGAGGGTTAATTTCCGGTCGCTGTTGAAGGAGATGTGTAGAGAGAGATACTTCAGTAGCTGTGAGATATAAGCCTGTACGAAACTATGTACACGATAGAGGAAAATTTAAGTTGAGATTCAAGGGGTCGCCGAATGAGTGAGCGAGCGAGTCTCTCAGAGGCTTCTTCTTTCAGGTTATGTCTGATTGGATAGCCCGAGCGAGGAACCTTCCATATTTAAAGCTATATTTGCCCGAGGCACATGGATAACGATAAACTCTTGAAAGTGTAGGTCCATTGAGCATCGTCAACCCATCGTAATCGAGGACTCGTCATCCAGCTCGATGTTTTTTTAATATGCCCATGATGGGGACCGAGTTAATAACACGCTGGGAATGTGAGGGTAGCAAATTCCAGAAATGAGCCATGTTCCGCGGTAGTTTCCAAGGCAACTTGAATCCGAAAAGCCCAACATTGATTCTACGGGGACTGAGTTACGATTAACTCAGAAGCCAGACATACCAAACGGCACAATAGGGGGGTAGTCGGGACTTGATGCAAAGTTGATACTTGTCTCTACCGCTAAGCCTAACGATTGATCAATTGGATTTCTAGAGCCAATTGTCCTTAAAAGCTTTGATGGGGAATCCATGTGGCAGCAGGCTCGTATGATAACTAACCACTATCGAGGATCCCATTCAATCGTTCTATACCCCGTCACAAGTTCACTGTTCTGCCTCAGGATTGCAGGCATGGTATTCCTCCATAGCCCGAAACATGGTAACGCACAGTGCGGGCTAATGGCGTCCGTCATGTCGCTTTGCAGGCAATGAGGAAGCACCTTCAACGTGTACCTAAGCGAACCACTGTTCACAAACCATTCGAGCCTCGTCATTCGTACAGTACAAACGTGCTGGGGTCGAGGCCGAGTGGGTAAAGCGACGATCCTCACTGGACCTCTGTTAATACGAACAAAAGCTTCAGCCGGAGGTTTTTCATGAAACTGACCTGACGAATGCAATCACCGGGTGGCACTGGCTCCACTCCGGCAATTCCCAGTGGAACTAAACGGGGCAATATGAACCGATGAGTTTCACGGAAAATTGTTAGTCCACACACGGGAGACGAGAGCTAATGAAACCGCGAGTGCCCCGGCCACCGAGCAAACACGGTACAGGTTAGAGCATCCACTACACCCAGCCAAAGTGTACACGCATATACACACCCCTGTGTCTTTGACGTCCGTGAGATCCAGCAAGCTCCGCTTTGTGTCTACAAACGAGAGGGCAACCTCCATGAGAGCGAAGCTGCCAGGGTTTTAACCAATTCATGTATATGGATGTTGGGAGCACCCGAGGAGGGTTGGACGATCGATGGAAAAAAATTGCCATTTTCCCGCTCCGGGGAAACTGGGATCATCTATGAGGCAAACAAATGTCGTACACTTGATCGTGAGTGCTTGCGGTTTGGAAGCTTCCAAGAAGCAAGATAAAAGAGCTTTTCCTTCTCCAGCTCTTACTCCCATAAGCTCTCGTCAAAGTAATGGCAAGTGTGCCTAGAATGTCACAGCTACTACGTAAAGTTATCGATTCACTGCTGCTGAGAGCCTGATTGTCGGAAAGTTGATAGTTCTGACCAGATTGATTCGATCGTGTATTATGGATGATGGTCATTCCATCATCCAGGCACACTGCGGTAATTTCTATCCCAATGCTCTATACCGCTCCTTGTCTAAATCCGAATCATAAGACCAGAGTGATCTCAACGAGTCACTGTTATCGGATGGTGAGTGAAAATCCTAGCCAAGACAAACTTCAGATCGTCCTGGAAAAGCTTCGACGTAACCTTTCCCTTGTTTTGTTTCGCGATTGAGCTTGATGGTTCAACTTGGTGCATTATTTTCATTGATCTTGATGGCTGGTACAGTATGTATTTTCGACACGTGTTTACGTAGGAGAAGAGGGTCGCGCTGCGGTAATGTGGCCGATACGCAGCAGGCGGTAGGAAAAAGAGGGGTAGCGATATCGATTCATTCTGTAAGGTTGAAAGACAGACGACAGGCCTTTCTAGTCGAATGCACGAGAACAGAGAACGCGTGCGCAAATGAACGCGAGCCCCCGTGTGTGTCGAGGGGCTCGTCAAGCGCGAATCAAGTCTCGACGTGTGTCGGTAACCTCTGTGCGTGTGAATATATATTGTTGTATGCATGTATTACATGTTTGCCTATAGGACTACTCCACTTCCTCTTCCACCTCCCCTGTCCATTTGTCTCGCTCTTCTCCGGCAGACCTCAAAGCCTTACCGCCCTTGCCACATCGCCCTTGAATTTTATAAATATGTTCCGCAACAACCCCCACACCTTATGAGTTCGTCAGCGTTAGCATTGTCATGATATAGCATGATAATCAAGACAAAGGATTGACGCGAGTGAGCCGCCCTCGAGCCACTTTGCTCAAAGCGGTCCCAGGAGTCATCAGGAATGAGACAGGGATGACTAATCGGTCCAGCAAGCAGAGCTCAAAATATCTTATCCAAATTGGATCAATTCAAAGTTTATTCAAATCCACCAAACGTAGGTCAATGACTCGGCTATTCTTTCTTGTTTTAGTCTGTTGTTTTTATCCCGAACTTCTCCTCTGTTTCCGTCCTGCCAGGACATACAGTTTCCTCCGAGTGGGAGCGATTATTATAAAGATTAATTTCCACAGGGAAAAGCAAACATGTAGCCAAGGGTCGGGACCTCGCCCTTCGGGGCACTTAATTCCCGGCTCGTTATTGAACGGAAGGGCCGCGTGAGAAGGTTAGCCCTCGGACATGAATCATTCCTACATCCTGAAGGTGGACAACGACATCGCATACGCCGACGATGACAAGATGTCCACCCAAAGGCTGCCACACCCTTGCAACACGTAGCCCAGGCGCTCGCTCTTTCAAGAGGGTAACCACTGTCGCGTGATTCATCATGATTCATAAGGCTCAGTTGGATGACAATGAAGCCTTCGACCCTTGAGTCAAGATTTTGGCACCGTCTAACTATTCCGTCGAACTAGTCACCGCTCCGTCCAACATTCGACCCACCAACAAGAGCCGAAAGCATTATTAAAAACGTGCTAGGAATTCGTCCGGGTTAACGGCTCCTCAGGGCCAGAGCCATAAGGAAAAGTGGCCAAGTTTCTTGTTCCACCCGCACGTTCCGTCTTTTTAGAATTCTCCTCTGGTGTCCAGTGTGGGTCTAGGAGGTTTAAATTTTTCTTCATTCTCGCCCTACTGCCATGAGTGGCTCGCAGACGAAAAATATATTTTTCGTCCGGGCCGAGATTAAACTTTGCCCATCTTCCCAGGCAAACTGAACTTCACCCAGGAACGTCAACCGGAACGTAAACGAAACGAGTAAGGCGTCCGACAGCCTCCTCAACTCGTCCATCTTGGGTGATACTTCCGGTCTACTGCAACTTTCCAAACTTTCTGACTTTCTCTATCTTCTCTACCCACTGGCCAGGCGTACGATCAGTGTGCGACCTCCACACCATGCTTTACACTTGCCATTTCTCCTTCCACTTCCGTTTTCTCACCCTAACTACATCTCCAGTATCAGTTCAGATACTCGACCACCCACCAATGATATTCCTATACCATGCTCTTTAAGCCCTTTTCCATCCCTCCAACGCAGAGTCACCAAAGACCGACATTTTACGGCTTGACAGGCAGCAATGTTGGAGTTCCCACACGGAGAGAAAATTGTATCAAAAATTACTATGGCATCATAGTTCTTTGGTACCATATCGTCCCTCTCAGACATTTGGACATATACACAAAAATTTTTTCTCTGAAAATAGACGGAAAATGTCAAAATTTCCGCTTTCCCAATAGAATACGAATGAAAAATATGATGCTGAAGTTTGCAACGTTGGAATGCAACGAAAATATTTCATTTTACTGATAATTCGTTGAATTTTTAATGTCATCGAAATTTTTCGAGTCGATATGCTTTTCGGTTTCTAAAGATCGATCATTTTATCCTCGGAATTACACTTTGCGTTTGGATAATTATTTTTTCCAAAGATAAAAAGAGAATTTCGTTCCATTGCAACGATGCAAACTTCAGAGACATATGAAAAATTACTGAAATTCTTCAGAGGGGCCACATGGTACCAGGGAACGATGATGCCATAGTAATTTTTCGATATTTTCTCTTCGCTCAATTGCGTCAGGTCGCAGCAAGTGGAGAACTTTTTTTGGCATATTTACAAAAAAATATAAGACACAAAGGAAGCACAATGAAATAGCAGGCCCTCGGTGACCGCATTAACCAGTCGTTTACGAGTTGATGCAATGGCGTCGGTGCAAAAAGTCAAGTTGAGGCTTGAAAAAAAGTTGAATTCCACTCCCTTGGTGTATCCGACCCCTGACGACATTCAGAGGGGTCGTGAAAAGCCCGGAGACGACTAAGGGAAGCTTTCATCCCCAGCGACTTCCATTCTTTCTTCTCTGGCTTCTCTTCGCGATCCACCTTTAACTTGGCCACCCTTCTTCTTGCTCGTTGATTCTCTCTCCAAATATTCCTTTTTTTCCCACCCCGTCCTCGTGATTTAGCCGTCGTTTCCTTCACACTTTACTATCCAGTCTGCTTTTTTCATACGTTCCCCACTTTGCTGCATCATCCTAATTTTTTTTTCTCAGCCAATCGATTCTTCTCACTCGTTCTGTACTTTGCATGTAATTATCTCTCCACTCAAGAAGGGAGGAAAATAAATTTCTCGTCCCTTGGAACGGGTCTCATGATGGTCGAGCCTTTTCCCAGTCGAATTCATTTCGGGGACTCGAGTTTTCAACTCCCGAGTAAAGTTGACCCAAGTTTATTTCTTTATTACATTTTTACCGCTCGGCTTTGATGTGCAGTCGCGGGGGAAAATGCCAATAACCTACATAACCAGTTTCTTCGCTCGAGTCAAGAAATTACAACGCTGTCAAAGTTCTCATGGAGCGATCAAAGATCTTGTTATTGTATAGCCAAGAGCTCGGAAGGTGGAGGGTCGAAAGTCTCGAGGTAGCAAGTGTCAGAGCCCCTGACGTTGGAAATCTTGGGGAAAAGCTCGTGGGAACGTAGCGGACGAACGAGATTGACCGGAAGTTTAGGGTGACGTTGTCGAGTTACCGTATAGTTGTTCACCAAGTAATAAGTTTCGGTGAAGAAAACGGAGTTCGATAAGAGGACACGCTCGCTCGCCCACCGAGCTCCTTAACGTTGTGACCGGAATTCCGTTAAATTCACTAAACAAATCCGTTTAAGATGAGATCACCGATTGTTTTTTGATAAACAACAAGCGGTCCTTACTCTTTGGTCTCTCCTCACAGACTGTCAGTTTCCCTCAATCCCGAGCCATCAGAAAAATGGACGTCGCGTTTTTTCGAATAGTATCAAAATTGGCAACATGGTAATCCACCGAAAATTGTGTTTTTTTTTTTTTTATTCACTGTTTGTTCGATTTGAAAAACTATGAAGATTTTCGTACCGATTTTGGGTTCCAAAAAAAGATCGTTTCCTCGCCCTGACCAAATATCAAATAAGAATTTCGAGATCTGCTATAGAAAAAGTATGACTCTGAAGTTTGCATCGTTGGAATGCAACGAAATTTTTTTTTACCTTTGGAAAAAATAGTTATTCAAACGCAAAGTGTAATTCCGATGATAAAATGATCGATCTTTAGAAAACGAAAAGCATATCGACTCGAAAAATTTCGATGACATTAAAAATTCAACGAATTATCAGTAAAATGAAATATTTTTCGTTGCGTTCCAATTTTACGTTTGATGCAAACTGCAACGTTGTAAATATTTTATCCAGTCACAATTTTAAGATTTTCGGAATGGCCTCAATTTTTCTTTCACATTCATAATATTTTCGTAATCAAAAAATTGTCGTAAACGGACACTGCAATGTTTCAGCTCTGTTTTCAAAAAATAAAATAAAATAAACGATTCCGCGTTCTGCATTCCAACGATGCAAACTTTCACATCATTTTTACGAAAAGATAAAAAAAATTCTAGAGATTGCACATCTTCATCGACGACTCACTTTCAATGACGATTTTCCATTATTCTTCCCTACAGCTCATCCGTTATTGTCATCATCGAATTAGCAATAATAGTGATAACAGTAATTGTAATTCAATAGAGGAAGGACAGTAAATGGATTTCCCGAAATAACGATTAAAGTGAAAAAATAAAATGAAATAAACAAAGCATCGTATCCCGATGATCGATTATTGCATCGGCAACGGAATTGGTTGTTTATTCGAGGCCAAACGGGTTAATGGAAATCGTGTCCTGATAATACGGGTGTCCTGCTCCAACGAGAGAAGCGATAGCGAACCTCTCTCTCGCTCTCGAATTTCCAGCAGCACGCATTGCATTAATTTCCTTAATTAAACTGGTAAATAATTTTTATTAATATTATTTACCGTCAAAGGGAACGGAAAATTCGAGGACGAATGGACACGAAAATTGAAACAACCTTCTCGGGATACATTCTCATCTATGTGCATACAATTTTTAGTTTGCTCGCAATCTCCTGATATAATCTCGTTAAGCCAATGTAAATTAGAGCACGGCTCTCTGTCAGTACAAATTAAACGCGTTAAACAGAAGCTCGAGCTTTTCCTCTCCCTCTCTCTCCCTCTCAGTTGGTCACAATAATACGATGCGAATAACGAGTGCGCCCTCTGCACTCGACAAAGACTTATTATTGACAATCAAACAATTCCTCCGTCAATCACAATCTAATTAATCATATTCGTGATTGCTAATTGGATAATTAGATTCGCAAAGCAACGATAAAATGTATTTATTCGAAAAGCAGAAACACTGCGCCAACTTTTGTGTGATAATAAATCTGAAAATAATGGAATTAAAAGTTTTGATTAATTTTTACTTTCCTCGAGTTTTTCTCTTCGTATTTTCGAACCAACTTCAATTCATGAAATTTAACAATATGAAAGAATGACCAGGCTGATGTTGCAAGTCCGAACCATCTCTACGTCTGTTGCTTTCATTTTGCAGATATGATTTTTACTTTTTTGAGCCGCAGTTGGGCGGATATGAACAATGCGCCATATCGATCTCCCAGTGGGTCGATGTAATCCCTACGTGTGTTATATTGCTTTTTATCTTGCTCTACACGCTACTTGTGCAGTGTCCTACTCGCTCTTCATAAATACTCGTCTATGTATGTGCATTGGCTACCAAGATATGGGTCGTTTCGTGAGAAATCGAAAAGAAACGATCCTCCTCGAGGAATCGAGAGCCACGAATTTTACGATGTCGAAGTTTGCATCGAATCCAACGAAATTCTGTATTTTCTTAAACAGATCTCAAGATTCTTATTCGATATTTGGTCAGGACAATAAAACGACCTCGTTTCGGGATCCAAACTTAAAATTGGTGCGACAAATTGTTGCAAACTTGAGTGTCATAAAATTTTTGTATTTGTTGAAGTTCGCGTCGTTGAAATGCAACGAAAATTGACTATTTTCTTAAACGGAGCGAACTATTTTCATACAGTATGCAAAAAATTGTGGAACAGCCTTTTTTGCCATTCGAAAACCGAATTTACTAAAAAAATTGGAAAAAGTTGAGTAATTACAAAAATAATAAATAAAAAATGAATTTTTCGTTGTTTTCCAAGGATGCAAACGTCGGTATCATTAATTATTATATTTTCAATGATCTGCCGATTGCTTTGCACGTAAAATTATATTTTTCGGGATTTTTATTCTCCAGCCCAGATCTTCACAGTTTTTCAAAACTTTTTCCTCAATTTTTTTGATCGAGAATTTAGTTGCCATTCACGCAGCATCGATCGTATCCGCTGGAAATTGTTATTTGTTTTTGTGTTAAGGACTCTCCTCGAGGTAAAATATTCCGTTGAAATGAAAAATAGGAGAAAAACATCGCGTGGGAGTTTCTCATCGAGCGGAGAGCAGTTGGAGCACGCGACAGTTAAAATCGATCGTTAGTTTTGCGCGAAGCCGCGCGAGACGAATCGAGCGGCAAGTTGGAGAAAGTAGAAAAAGCCGTTGTGGTCAGACGTTAAATCGATGGGACTTTCCGGCGTTCCAAATAAATATTATAACTGCATCCACAACAACCAACAACCATGCGAAATAATGATGCTCGAGTTTGCATCGTTGGAATGCAACGAAATTATGTTTTTTCTTTACCAGAACAAATATTCATTATTGTAAATTTGGTCTGGACAATAAAACGATCCCCGCTCGCCACCTAAAATCTCAATCGACACGAAAAATTGTCACGATTTCTAAAATTCAATAAATAATTGATAAAATCAATATTTTTCATTATTTTTCCGCAATTTTTTCGATTTATCGTGAAATTTACACGAATTTTCAAAAATTTACAAAATTGCAAGAAAATTTACGCAAAATGGGCCCAGGAGGATAGAGCAAAGAGAAAGAGAGCGAGGGAGAGAGTTCGTTGCTCGTAATTGGATAAAGAGATTAAGATTTCCAATAGTAGGTACATAGGGTGCTCACCCGAGAGCGCTGAACTCTATACACATAGCTACAACGTTGTGAGTGTGTATGGGTGTGAATTAAGGTGTCAAATATCTACAAATATACATTCTAACGTTTCCAAGTATAATTTCATTAATCTCTGAATAAATCTTGACTGCGCACGCAACAAATTTCTCGTTGGACTGACGACACTAAGAAAAAAAAATAGAAATGAAATGTTTTATTTCGAAAATTTGAATATTTTTGAAAATTCGATGTACAAAAAAATTTCAAATTTTTTCCATGTCGATATATTAATTGTAATATTTGAAGATTTTTTTCTTTTCAATTAAAAGAAAAGAATGCAATATTTCTTCACGTTTTTTCGACTCAATAGGAAAATGCTTTTGGGAATTGATTTTTTCTTCATTCAAAAAACTTTCGTTTGAAAGTTTATTCGGAAAAATTGACGCGTTTTTTTGTTTTTTGTTTTTTTATTAAAGCGAACGTTTTTAATGGAAAATTAGATTTTTTTGCGGGTAAACGGATTAAAATTCATGATTCGCATTGTACTTTTGTAATGCCCCCCTGAGCCCGCCCACGCTGGAGACATAATAGCCGGACGTAAGTCAACCCACTGGTGAACGAATGTGCGGCCGAGAGAGACTCGAGAAAATGTTGGAAGCGATTTGCGACGAGCTGTGAAACGCAACGAGATACGTGTACTTGGAATGACTTAAGAATGAGCCAAGGAGTGTACTATGAGCGATGAGCCGATCACAATGGAACGTACTCGCTCACAATTGCAAATAAATATATGCGAAATCCTTGGCTCGACAGAATTGTGGAGAGAAAAAAAAAAATAATGAAAAAAGCTGAACGTCGAGTGACCGAGTGCGAGGGAAATAAACGTAAAAGAAACGAGAACGAATTGGTGCGAAATGTCGAAAAACTCGTCATCTCTTATTGGCAAAAAACTTTTCATCGAGACTGTACAAGCGAAAAGACAATAATTCGGTTAAAAAAAAAGGAAAATATTGTCGAACGCTCGAACGAGATACGATTTTTAGGGTTTTAGGGTTCAGGAAAAATGGTCGGTTCTAAAATAATGTGAAATTTGTATGAGAAGCTTTTTCGGAACGTAACATAATGCGGTACAGAGCCTTACGTGCCCCAGCCGGTCTCCGATCGATAAGCCACGCTCGTTTTACATTTTTTTTCTTCTTCATAAGAAAAAGGTGGATATATCTATAGGCGAGAGGTTGGACATGATTTTTCTACTGTAAATCGTACTTTACGATCGTGAATACATATATATGTATATTTATGTTAATATTTTAAATATATATGGAATTTACGAGGAGAGTGTATAGATATATGCGTCGGGATATGTTTGTCGTATCGTATTTTTGCTTAAAAGACACGTTCTCATGTATCGAGGCTAATATTTCACTAACCTGAGCTCGGTAGGCGAGCAAAGCCGCCAGAATAACGTGAGCCAGCATCCCTGTCATCTGGACCATAGAAACTCCCGGCACTGTATATTTTACGTCCTTTTTCCTCCCGCCTTCTCACCTGCCGATCGGCTTTCTATATATATATATAGATATATATATATATATCTGTCTATGCGTATATTTATGTTACGTCTTCTCTTTCCGAGCACTTTTTACGACCGTAAATTCTTAGCTCCGCGGTTTATTCTCAAAGTCAACGAAGCACGATGGAGGCACCAACACTTTTATTGAAAAATCCGAGAATCTGGATAGTCGCGCATTGAGGGGAAAAAACAATGAGCAACTTGAAGAATTTTCGAGGAGCGAAAAACGACACACTGTTCGCGCCGCCACCTGGGGGCGCTTTTGTTTTTTTTTTTCGTTCCCCCCACCCCCCTTTTTGGGACTCGAGTTTTCCGAAATTAGTTGGTTGTTTTTGTTTTTGTTTTTCGTCCTCTTCTTTGTAGATGCGCTAGGCTACGAAAGTTTTGGTTCTTTCTGTTGTTTTTTTGTTGTTGTTGTCGCACGCAATGTTCGTGGTAGGAACGAGAACGGTCTCTGCTCGGGACCACCGCAGTACTACTCGATGCCCCGCGCTGGGTGGGTCGCTTGACCGTATCCTACCATATTCAAAATGGCCGACCTACGCCTCCTTTGCGCCGACGCCACCGCCTACGGCGGCTCCCCTATACGTCCCTTTATGTAACGGGTGATCTTTATCAAACGCGAACCTCCAGCTTTAAGCCTCTTTGTAATTCAAAACTTTTCACTCGGATAAGCCAAACTTGCCGACTCACTCGCCGTTCTGGCAACTTTCGCAATCTTAACTTTCAACATCTCGAGGCAATATTTTGTTTTGAGATAACAAACTTATAAATTTATTGCGATTCGCGGTATGATTCTCGCGCGACACTAAATTTCATTGCGATACTCGCGAGCGATTCCGGACTCGGGCTCCCGGCCAAATGCAGCGTAGAAATCATTGAATCTATTGTTTCGATTTATTTATTTTATATCCCGGTGACGTTGTTCGTAACGTGCACAAGAAAAAATGTCCTTTGCTTTTTCGACACCCGATATCGAGGACAATGCCGCAGAACGCATATCACCCGCATGCTCGCGTTCCTATGCGCATGCGCAAAGCGCCCAAGTCGATAGCGTGGCGGGAATGGAATGATTTTTCGAACGCTCTTCGCGAGTCAAGAAAGCCACTTGATCGTATCTCGATCGATAACGATTCGACATGAAGTTGTTATGATTCTTGGAGCAACTAAGGTTTTTAATTCGTTGAGAAAAATCAATAGTAGCTTCGATCTACCAGGAGCGAAGTGATGAAAAAATCAAAAATACGAAATACGTCCAAGTTTTTTCGTGACTTTATGAAAAAAGAAAAAAAGTAAAGTTCTCATTTGATTTTTCTATCCTGCTCGAAGCAAGAGCGAAACGGTCATATTCTTCTCCTTTCACAAATTCAGTGCTATCAAGGGAACACGAGCGAGTACCATATAAAAAAAAGAATCAAGGTTTTTTTATATTTTTTTGAAAAAAAGGTATAGAGGTAAAAAGTTTCAATGCGACGCTTGAGCACGTGACCTCGTGACGTTAATCACCAAGCACGAAAGTCAATGTGTGTGCTTGGGAGTGTGTGTTATTCGTTGGAAAGCTCTCACAGCGCGTCTCCCAAACTCATTTTTTTTTCTCTCATTTTACTGTTTCCCGTAAAATTCCTCTCCAAGGACAGCGGACGAGAAAATATTCGTGAAGAAATGAGGAAAAATGGATGAAAAAAAGGATGAAGGAGAATGGAGTGAAGTAATACGAGGAAAAGTGTGAAGTGTTTGGCATAACGGTTAACGTTGAAAAATATAGGGCGGAGGGATGAAAAGAGGGGGCAGGGCGGAAGTGGGGGATTCGAGTCACACACTGCGGATATACACGCACGTAAGACCATTGAGTGCCGCGAGAGGGCGCTGCAAAGCGGCGCGTACCAAACATATTGCCTCGTGTGATTAGTTTTAACGAACGCCGTTGACGCACGATTCATCACGGGGTTTCGTCTTTTTGTTTTTTTTTCTTTCATATCCTCTCGAGTTTATTCCGTTTAACGATTTTTTGGATATTCCCCGTTTAATTAAGAAGAGCTAGATAGCGGGGCTCGAGAACGTTCGCAATGAGCAAATTCCTCGAGTGCAGCGAGTGGAAATATTCGCACAAATATATTTTAGGTTGGTGGCGCTGTGGCGCGGCATTTTCTGAATGCTGCATGGGCCTGTTGCAACGCCATATTTTTTAACAATCTCGCCCACAGCTGTTATTAGTTTTCACAGTGTTCCCTATTCGTCCATCGAAAATATTAAGGAAATTCGTTAATTAAAAAAGCTCGCAGGTCCCATTCGGATGTCCATTACTATCTGCAAGAAGAATGTGTCCTGAAGTTCGATAACCTCCAAAATTCAGGAGCCGCGTGATGGCTCATCTCTTGGCCGTTCATTCGATCTCGATAGGAAACGACCTCTGTCGTGTGTTAAAAAAAAAAAAAAAATACTGACAGCCGAAGTGGAATGTCCAGTAGCCCAATGCCAGGCGGACATTGAAGGACATGAATTAGTATTCGTATGTACATAATATCTGTATGTATGGGGTTGGACAGGGGTACGCGACCGCGGAGCAAGGAATTATGTATTATTCGTGGCTGGTTGAAGAGCGAGTAGCGGGCTCAAGAGGGATGAAGGAGGAGGGGTCTACGAGTAGTAGTCCCCGGGTCGATAAGTCTGAGAAAATCGAATGGCGTTTCTGCGCCGCTCAAGCTTCCCTCCTTTTGCTGCTTCAGTGAGTCACGGTGTACATTAAATTACGAATATATATGTATGATTGTATGCCAATATGAACATCCACATTTAAAGCGCCCCAGGGTGAGTAGTTCGAAGCGAGTAATCGAAATAACGTCCATGTTTTCGTACAGAAAACAAAAAACACGTTATTCAAGGTCATGGCAAAGCCCGAATGGGAGCCATCGTGTTTATCGAGTAATTATCGAATTTCCAAGCTCGCGAACTAAAAGTGCCATTAAACCTAAGTCATCACTTATTTCATGTGTTTATGTTGCAGGGAAAGTTTGTCAAAGAGTATGAAACCACGAGTGCGGGTCTATCTCGGAATCCGTTAATTAGCTATGCAGCCACCATGCTCGCAAGTTGAATTTCGTTAGGCATTCTTCGCCAAAGTTTTCTCAGAGGAGCTTCGGTCATTAATGCAAATCTGGGAGTCTCGTTGGTTGAGGGAACTATTCTGCTGACATAACCTCGCTTTAGCAGGAGCTCGACTATGGGGATTGCCCGAGCCATTGGGAATTGGTGACAAGAAAGAGCGTTGGTGAAACATGTTGTGCAATAATGGTTTGAGGAACAAAGGGGAGGAAACGAAGAAGAAGAAGATGAAGAAGAAGCGGGGATGGACGAATTGAGCAATAAAGCGAAAGCGCCATCCAGGAGCTTAGTACCACGAGGTTGGGCACGAATGGAAGGAACAACGAGATTGTAAAGGGATCAGAAATTAGAGTGAGCGAAGCATCGTGATGAAGAGTTGACGAGGAGGAGGAACGACGGGCGAGGGATGATGCTCGAATGGTTGGAGAACTCCATTATCGGTACACGGGATTGTTTCGCACTGGTACAAGCCACAGTGGTCGGCCGATTGCGTTTCTACACTGCGACACAACGAGCAATCGAGGGAGGAGAGGGAGAATTCGTCGTCAACGAATAACCAGAGGAATGGGATAAGGAAGCGAGGCAGGAGGGAAGAACGGCGGAATGGCAGAGTGCGAGATTCTCCCGTTGGGGAAATTGAAACGTCGCCCCGAATGTCGGAAGTGCCTTTGCGGGATGATGAGGACAGCGTGGATCGCCAACAGCCAAGAAGGACAGAAACAGGAGCAATGCGAGAAATTCGGAAAATTTATTATATATATATATATATGTATGGATTATGTAAACGTATCATTAGTGAAACCGTCTTTCTAAATTTGTAAAGCCGCCTCAATGTGCTCCGAAGGCAAGATTATGAGCTGCGTCTCAAAAATCTTTGTGAAAAGTGCTTTTTCTCTCTTGTGAAGCGTTTATGCAGAGATAAGAGCTTATAAAAGTTTGGTAGGCGAGTGTCTGTAAAGCGAAGCAAGGGTGGTATAAACCTCTCGTTGAACGCAACGACTGCCGATCGATGACAAAGAGCCTCGAGGTTGTCGCATCGTTTTCGGTGTAAAGTGCGAATAACGACCGTAGCGAATCGATCTTTGTACAGCGCTCGGAATAGCAGGGCGAAAGAAGGGAGAGAGCGAGAGTGTGTGGAGAAACGAGGGAAGAGAGAGAGAGAGTGTGTGAGGAGAAAAGACAGTAGCTCCAATGGACCGCGGCATTGGTGCCTACGGTAAAATCAACAACCTGTAGATACTCGGCGGCATTTGTGCGGTGTACAAAGAGGCGTTAAACACCAGTATTAGGTACTACAATTCACAAAAGCTTCTTTGTATTACTGTACTATGGATAATGTCCCATACAGCTTGAAAAGTGAGAAAATCAATAGCCTCGGTTGATTCAAAACGAGAATAAGAATTCCAAAGCCCCGTTTGTTGAAACTTTTTTTTTCTAAACACTCTTCATTGTATTTAGGCTGCTGTAGGATTCTTTGAGTGGCCTCCCCGGTCCTCTTGATACCGGGTAGAGACCTCCAAACTCCCAAATGCGATTCTGATAGCCTGGAAACGTTGATGGGCTAAAGTAGCAAAGGGAGGCATTGCATCGAGGATTATCCAAATACATAACGAGAATAGATCGTTTCTATAATAACGTCTACGTGAGGCACTAGCCTGAACGGAAACTATGGAGATTGAAAAGAAATCTTGAATAATGACCGGAGCGTCGATAATCCGTAGTGAATGACGTTGCAGGATTTATGGAAGGGCCGGAAGTGAAGGAGGCGGTGTGAGCGCTCGGATGAATGAGTACGGGGAAGTGGAAAGTAGATAGGGCGAACGTGGTGAATTGGTACAGGAGATAAAAGGACGTATTTCTAATGTTGCAGAGCAGCCGGTAATGGAAGGTTGGCGCCTGTTGGATTCCAAGCAACGGGGACATGTACGTGTGTGTGGCGAATTTGCTTGAAAGCAGGAGAAAGACATGAAAAAGGGGTTGGAGGCTGGATGGGAAGAGGGTTGGCGGTGGTGGTAGCCATTCGTTCGATGACCGAGCTTTCAGCCGCGAAGAGAAGGCTTCGCGGCTCTGCCCCCAGCGGGTCTTTCACGTGTCAGGAGGCTCTTTGTCCTTGCCAACGAGCTATCCACCGAGCCACCTCGGCTTTTCTCTTCTTGCTGAGAAAGCTGCAAGCCAGATCTCCAACTTATCCTTCTCGGACATTAACATCCTGTCCTCTTGCGGGATTCCCGGCGTAAGGAACAGAATGACGGACATTTGTACTCCATTCGAGCGAGGAATATTGCACTCCGGGGGACGAAAAGAAAGAACGGATGAATGTCAGTGGTCAAGATTCGCTCGAGTATTGGAAAAGACGTGCTACCGAGCTCCGTCTTCGAGTAAGCCCACCCCAAAAGCTCACATTACCAAAGAGACTGCAAGAGACGGGCCTACGGAATCGGAATTGAAATTCCACATTGAGTCGAATTAAACTACAACATTTCAAAGGTCAGACTTGCGGTTGGAAGGAGTTGGAAAAGCTACAAAAATTTTATCAAACGCGATGTTGAAGAGTACCGAGTTCAACTTTCATACAGCCGGGACGGTTACTTTGTACAAGGCAACAGATGTTACACGCGCCCTCAAGAAAATGCGGCTGTTAAAACGAGCTTCAACGAAACAGAGCCTCAAAGAGAGGATAAACGGCTTCTTCAAGCCCGAAAATTAATTAAGGTAAACTGAGTGTGGAAGCTTGGGTGGAAAAATCATTTTAAAAATCCGTGTTCCAGCTGGGAGATTAAATGAGAGAGTTGGTGGAAGTGAGGAGCGGAGATGAGGAATGAGACGTAGTAGTGGAGATGACTCGTGAAATAATGACCTATCTAGAAGTATTTATAGAATAACCGATAGAGCTTTCACCAATTATCGGTTTCTGGCATACTCGTTTCTTCAGTTTTGCTGCTCATGTGCCGAACTATCCGCGGCGGAGGGGTGGCCCTGCCTAACAGGAATAGGTGGGAGAAGTGTGAGGAGGGCAATGATGAGGACATTCGAGGACGCGTATACAGAAAAGCGGAGGGTCGTAGAGGCGGGAGAGAGGGACATAGCTGGAAACGACATAGCCTTGGCCCATGGTACGCGGTGCTCGTGGTCGCTGTTGGTGCCTCGTGTGACGGGGACACGGCACACGCCAACCCCAACGTGTTGCCCGGGTAACGGTATCGATTTCAATGGCTGAGCTATGCAGGCAAGCCGAGAGGGAGAGAGAGAGAGAGAGGCGATGCGAAGGCATCGAGCAACTCCGTAAACCCCCAACAGAATCGCCAACAGCGACTGAGCGACGCACCAGTAGCAGGAAGAACAGGAGCAGGAGAAGCACACGGGGAGGCTTCCGGAATTCTCTGATGGTATAACCAACGCCACCTATCCTTCGGCGCTTTTCATTTTGTCATCGCACCTCGTATCATCTTCCCCTACTCACAACCTCCAAAAGTTTGCCAAAGTGCGGAACTTTGCCCCTCCCCTGCACCCTTCTTCTCAACACTCCTTTCCTAACACGATTAACCGCAAAGTACATGGGCATCGCTATTGGAAACTCAAGTAGTCCGATATGACATCTGCTCCAGAAAGAGAGAGAGAGAGAGACTTGTGGCGAGGGTTGGCGGAGGATAAGAATGCCTACTTCGACGCGTCTATCAAAGTGACGTTTTAATCCCGTCAAGACGCCATATTAGCCTCTTGCGACTAATTGCTTTTCCCTTCCCAAGGCCCTCTCGTCTCTCTGTCTCTCTCTCTCACTCTCTCCTTCCTTCAGCCTCACCAGCAAGAACAAACTAAAGTAATATTGAGCAAAGTAAAGTCAAGACACCCGATATTACTCGACACGCCTTGGCGCATTATCTCCTCGTGTAATTCACCGAGCGAATGATGAGTAATCTTTCGCACAAGCATCAACCGCTTCAACGTGTCTCGTCAAATTTTACTATGGAAGGTGCAAGTGTAATTATACAACTAAATCTTGGCGTCAAAGGTCCGTTGTACATTTTGAAAACTGCCCGAACACAGCGACACGAAAACGATAACGATCACGTCGATCTATAGGCGAAACACCAAGTAGGTATACGAATCTACGCGAGAAAGTCTCACAACTGCAGCGCCACTCTTGGCATGCTTTGTTTTTGGCGGCTCGGCTTTTCTACCTTGACTGGGAAATTATTCGAGAAGAAGTGTTTCCTATGTGCAAAAGAGCCTGCTGTGGCAAAAAAAAAAAAAAAAACAAAAAGTATGACTGCACAAACATTTTCCCGTTTTCATTTCCCTTTTAGATATGCCTCCAACAAGCGCGGAGTAGCTCGGCTATAAAACCTCGGGTCCAACGATTCGTGATGAATATTACGCGGTAGTGGAATACTGGGTCGAAGCCCAAAGGGATAAAAAGCCTTGAGGAAGGATACAAAAACAAACAAGTCCGGAATTGCAGTGGTCTTGGAATAAAGTTTTACGTTATGGCTCAAGTACAGCTACTAGATAAAAGGCCAAAGTTTTAGCCTCCAGCCATATTTGAAACAATTGTTAATAACTTTTAACGACATCCGAACAGCTCCGCACTCTTTTCGGGTTCTTTTGTTTTAATTCTGTTTTGCACGAAAAGAAAAAAAGAAATTACTTGCCTCAAGAGACGTACGAATCGTGTAGATTGTAGTCGATGGCAACACCCTACTTGTAGCTGGAGCTCTGCTTCCGCATCAACGAGAAACGATCAAGCGGTTCGCCACCTGGTGGCGAAAGTTTCTAACCTGTGCCATTGCTGTTTTTTTTTTATTTTTTTTTTATTTTTACTACGAATCATTGACGAGTTTCAACTCTCTCGGATATTGCAATTGGATTTGAAACGAATGAGGAAATTTTTCGATCATCCGCCATGGTGGGCCGTTGCTTTTTTTCCGGCAACGGACGCGCGATGTTTTCGCCCGCCCGATCGAGTGAAAGCGCGGAAAGCAAAGGGATGGGTATAGAGGGAGCGGAAAACGTATTGCCGTGGAACTAGGAATGAAAAAAATGATAATAGTGAATGGCAGCGCGGAGAAAGGACGAAGGGGGATGGAAAAAAAAGGAACCGAATTCTCGAACGTGTGGACGTGAAAAGCGATTATTTATATACAAAGGCCGGCGGAGCGGTATATGCGCGAAAGAGTGAGCTCGCTATCGGCCAACCAGAATCTATTTTATTCGCTCCGACAATAGCGTCTCGCGAGTTCTTCTCTTTCTCTTTCCCCTACTGGAGCGTCTGCCAAACACGGCGTATATATAAACAATCAAAGCGTATCCTAGCTTCTGTAAAGCCATACGTATATATAAAAAGAAAAAAAAAACCCGGAATGTTTTATTTATTCTATTTTTTTCTCCGCTCATATCAACCTCGCCCAATATGTATACGATCCGACGGATTCGCCCTAGATCGTTTTACTCTTCCCCGCGCTGCGTTATGTTCGTAAAAAATTGTACCGGGTGTCGTGAAATTGGTTGGAAACTTTGGCAAAGTCGTGGCTTCCAACAATCGTGTGATTCGCAACAAAAAAGTCCTTTATTATTTTCTCGTGTGGTCAACCATTGCCAAGATATCAATGAAAATGTAGAACAGCCAATAAGACGAGGCCTCGACCACGCCCAACCGGCTGAACAGCCTCACCTCATTGGTCGTTCACTAATCAGCTGCAATCTCCGTTAATATGCAACGTAGAAAAAAATGCGAAAGGACTTTTCTCTTTAAAATTTAGCAATCTGCATAATCGTCATAGTTTTAACGCGATTCCGGGCACACCTTGTGCAATTTACACAAGCATATGTATCTCCACGTGTACTGGCAATGTGCACAGGAATCGGAGGCTCCTACACCGGCTGTTCCATCTGAAAAACATCAGTTTGGTTCTGCTTGTTTTGAGTTTTGTTTGGGTGTGGTATGAGGGTTTGCAGCATCCAACACATACTCGTCGGTTGGTAATTTACTCTCGAAAAAATTCACGATAATCAAGCAAAAGCTTTTCACTGCTTTTTCGTCCCTTTATTTTGTTTTCTTTTCCCAGTTTTTATTTTATTTTTTTGTTATTCGAGCACCTGTGTCGGCGGGGGCTTGTGTGTGCACTTGAAACGAATCCGCACGGGCCATTAAACCTAATACCACGATTTAAAAACATGTATACGCCACAAATGGTAAATTTTCTTTTGTTCTGCCCTCCTTTGATCCGTCCACGGGATCTTTCGTAATTTTGTTTTTATTCCGCTTTAAGCCTGCTCTTTTTTCATTTCTTTCTTTTCGTTTTCTCGTCCCCCGTGTAGTCTGCTCCTTCGAGATCGTTAAGCTAGATGCGGTGTACAGAATTTAGGGGATTTCCGGTTCGAAGAGCGTTGAACTTGTGGTAGAGAAGACGAGGAGAAGGCCCGGAAGTTCTGCTTTTTCGCTTTTGAACTCGTCCTCATTTTGATTGGTCGACCTCGAAAAGGCCACAAACTTTGTTGGCTGGAACGGCTTTGTCTGAAACAATATTCCACCCGATCTCTCGCGTATGTGTCTTGTCCTATACAATTCGGCTGGAGCGCGGGTGTGTGAGTTTTGCTTTTAGCGAGGAATATCGAATCAGTAATTCGAACACGTACGGAAGCTCTGCCGAGAGTGCCGCGAAAGGCTGAAGTGCTTTTTTTTTTTTTTCATGACTCCGTACCTTTTAGAGATATTTTTTCCGCCGCGGCAATTTTCAAGCCCGTGAAAGCGAATTCTAGTGTTTTCTTTCGACCGGCGAGATTAAAAAAAAAAAAAAAATTAAAAAAAAACCAGCTGGAAAGAGATCGATTACTAGGTGTCCGCAAATTGTGGTAATTTTCTCGAGGCGCAGGCATCGACATAAGAGCTCAATAATTTCACCACCGGCGAGAATGCAATAATTACATTAGCAGCGCCAATTATCGATGAGGATATTGTTAATTAAGAAAAATTATAGTCCAGGGTGGCGTACATGTGCTAAAAATTAATCACAGCGCGAGGAAAAAAATGCACCGTATCTGTTTTTGATTTATACCGATTATACGTGATTATCGAAAGGAAAATAAAAAAAACTTACCAATCATTTTCGGGTACGGTAGATTCAGTGTGTCCATGATGTGGACAAATTCCTCGAGAGATTTCGTAAGGCGCGGATTAAATTTTCGTTCTTCAGCAACGGTCGTAACCATTCGTCCGTTATAATCGTGAGCCGGATACAAGCGAAAGTTTTCCGGCAATTGGAAAATTTTCGAGTGGATCGACTCGTACAAAGTTGCTGCGGAGCCTCCCTTTTTCGGGATAAATTAATCCTTATTATTCGATTCACAATTAATATCACATGAATCATTGAAAATGCATATTTTTTAACAACAAACCTGAAAGTCGGTTCTACCACAGCCACGAATCAGCAGAGCGTCGCCCGTGAATGCTATCCCCTGTTCCTCGCAGACGTAACTAACGCATCCTATTTGAAAGTACACTAAAGACGTTAATCAAATTTCCAATGACCCGAGTTTCGTGTGAAACTCGAGTGTCTCGAGTGTCCACACAATTTACCGAGTTATTCATGCATTTTAAGCGCTTCGAGTGACGAATTTATTTTCCTTGCCGACTCAGCAATCAGTACATTTTGTGTTGCCCGTGTACGCGTATTATTAATGAAATTTTGAGTGTTCCACGTTGTGCTCGAGTGCCTAGAAAATATCTTGAGTTCCCAGAGTCGCATTAATGCATTTTTAGTTCTCTGAGTGACAAATAAATTTCGGTTGCTCACTCAGCGTTGAGCGAATTTTGAATTCCTCGAGTGTCGAGTGAATTTCGAGTGCGCTCATTAGAAATTTTGAGTGCCTCGAATTATGCTCGAGTGTCGTCTACATAATCGCCCGAGTTCCCTGAATTATTAATGTGTTCAGAGAACTGAGTGGCAAATGAGTTTTCGTTGCCCACTCAACGGTGACTGAGGTTTGAGTTTCCCTTGAGTTGAGCGAGTTCCAAATATACGCTGATTATTAATGAAATTTTGAGTGTCCCGAATTATGGTCGCGAGTTTCGAGAAAATTTTCAGAGTTTCCAGAGACATGAATGCATTTTGAGTGCAAAGTGAATTTAGACTGCCGCGAGTGTTAAAGATTCTTGAGTGGGCAAATTGAGTGTTTTGAGGGTCGAGCGAGTGTCGAGGAAAAAAAGAAAAAAAATCTGACCTTCGGTATGCCCGGGAGTCGGTAAAACTTTGAGCTTGTGCCTTCCGAACGTGACGAGGTCGTTGGGCTCGAGGAAAACGTCAGCTTGGGCACCGCTTGTCCGAGATATCATCGATTTACAACCAGGCAGTAACGATTTTAGTTTTCCCGTGCCCGTTATGTGATCCGCGTGCATATGGGTGTTGACTGTCCAATTAAATGCAAAAAAAAACAACATGCATTTCGTAACGACTTTGATGATGGAAATAGAGAATTTTTTCTTTATTGCTTATTAAAAATTCTGCCTCTTAATTCAACTCCACAAAAATAAAACATCGGAAATGTAATATAAGATTCGGGAGAGACGCGCGGTTGAAAAAGTGCCTGGAGGATTATGTGGAGTCTTGAAGAAGAACGCGACAAGACCCGCCGCACCTTTACCCTCCGGCCATCTTTGGCAACTTAATTTACAGCCTGAAATCGCATCAGTCCACGATTTCCTCGACCAAAGTTTCTCGCGTTTCACCGCGAAACTTCGATTTATGCCTCTATGTGGAATTCTCAAGTTTCCAACAAAAGAAACTTGTGATTCCGAGGCCGCCATTTTGTTTTTATTTGGCAGTAAAAATTGATTCATTGTTTCAGGAAAAGAGAAAAACCATTCCTTCTTATTGCTTTATCAAATATACATGAAAACTTTTTCACGAAAACATATTCCATGCGATCGCCCCTCGTCTTTGAGACTTTCGACCAAATTCTATAAAATTCCCGCCATACAGTCGCAAAGAGAAACACGCGATGACGCGAACTCAATTTCTACCCGCCGTTTGTTGTTTTGTACTCACGAGCATAAAGAAGTTTCAGATCGAGTTCCGTGATGATTTTTGCATCGCGATCGGCCCACTCGATTACCGGATCAATGACAACTGCATTACGACTTTTGACATCTGCGAGCAGATACGTGTACGTGCAGGATTGCGGATCGAAAAACTGCTCAACAAAAACGACAGTATTACAACACGCGCGCATAACAATCAAGTTTTTGCAGAAAATTTGCAAAGCTATGGAATCGTTTGGACAAATACATCGCGAGACTCTAGCGGCCGCAATCGGCATCACTAAAATGGCGGCTCGATTCGAATGGAAGAATTTTTTAATTTCTATCTAATTGAGTGGAAAAAAATAACTGATAAAAATCAGGGATTTCTCGGTATCAATGATTATCGCGATTATTCATTATCTCGAGGTAATTGCAAGTTTCGAAAAATGGCCGTTCACGATTTCGTTCGGACTTACCTGGCGAAATAGAAAATCTTTTGACAGAGGCACGTGCTCCATCGCCCTGTTCAACTTTTCTTCACTGTTTGCACTGAATTTCCGCACACTTTGTCGCAACACTCGACTTCGCAGGGCCGTGCCATGCTTTGAAACTGAGACGATCAATTTATTCATACTCGCGCGATTGAAAAATCGAATCCGAAGAGACAAAGAACCGATCGTGTTCGTCAAGCTCCTATTATAATGACGACTGTGGCCCGCACTCAAGGTCGCATTATCGATACAGATTATATTTCGTATATAGCCAAATCTTTCACTTACTCACAACTACGCGACGCGAGCATTGGGACACGAGAGTTAACCTTAGATTTCAGTCGACCTTGTTCAACCAAGAACTCCGCACAAAATCGAGGCTTAGAAAGTGAAACTTTTCCAAAGATGAACCATGGACAGAGACAACGTTCATCCACATTTTTCCGCCTAACTCTTGAATTATTGAATAATTATTTTATTCCGACCTCAACTGCTACGATATGGCACGCGTGACTCAAGGACCCGAGGCGTCATCTCACGACGAATTTGGTAAACTTCATTTTACCGACTGCCGGTAAACCGGCTTCGATTATTTTTTATGCCAAGAGTTTTATCGTATTTATTGCGTGTGGTTATTTTCGTCGCTACGCCTGCGTAAGAAATCTGCTTTACCTACATTCAATTTTCGTTCCCATCTGTCAGAGCGTTCTACATTACCAACAACAACAACGAGACAGTCCCCCGCATCACAAAATGTACACGGGCGACGAAACATGTTCGCATTTTGACTCTCCGACAACGGCTTCCTCTCGCGTTAACGGATTTTCTTGGACGAAACACAAATTTCCATTTCAATTCATTTAATTTCCTAATTATCTTCATCGTCCACAAATACGATGTTATGTTCGAGAAAGAAAACAACATCCCGCAGCGCCATATCGACTGTTGGGGATGTAAAGAAATAGCGCCGAGAAAATGTATTTGGAAGTGGGTAAAAAGATCGCGACCGCGAATCCAAAATGGCGGAGAAGCTTGTCGCGACGCGGTGCGGTGTTTTTTCTCGCAAGAAACCAGAGAAACGAAATCCACACCCAAGAGCAGTATGACGATTTGGCATGTGGAAACAAAAGAAAATAAACGCAAAAGTTTTCGATACATTCTTCACAGAACATGCCTCGCAGTCGAAACGTATAAATCGAGTCGACGAAAATGTAAACATTCGCGCGGCTACGTAAACACACATGCACACTGATTTCGGCTGCGAGCGAGCATCGCGCCACGGAGCATCGCGGTGGGTCGCATCAAGCCTCAGTATTGCTCAGTACCACACGTGGTGTCGTAGAGAGCGGACGCGCGCTATTCCGCTCCCGAAAGATCGTGTCCTCCTTTCGAGAAAAACATTTTTATACATTAAAATCTCGTAAAATCGTAACAAACAAAAAGAAACGCTCGAAAAATCGTATTTCCTGCTGAAAAATTGACAACATATGCAAAAGTAAGCAAAAACCTCGGAAACTCGCGCGCGCATTGCTTTCACTCGAAACGCGGGTGTGTGTATATATTTAGCCCCCATTACGTGAAAGTGTGTGATGCAAAAACAAATGCAGTCGAAAGGGCCAGTGAGTTAGGAGTTGGAAATAAAAATCCGCAGGATTTTTCGGCAAAACCGTTTATTTTTTTCCCGTCGTGTTTATTGTTTTTATTGTTGTCGATATTCCTTCGAAGTTTCCTTTCACTCCAACCCAAGTTTCGCGTATAAATTTCTTCTCGTTTTTAAATTTTTAAAACCCCCGAGGGAACTTTTGCTTCCGGTATATTTCGAGCATCTCCGAGGTATGTTTGGAATCCTAACCTACTTACGGGATTCTCCGTTCTGCAAGGATATTATCGACCGTTAGAGGTCACGTGACGCACATATATACGCGCTGCGTGCGTACGAAACGTCAAAAATTCCAAGAAAACAGAATAATTCGAAAAAAATTGAAACAAATCGAAAGAAAAAATCGAGAGCATTAAAAAAAATTCCTCCGATGTTCAGAATGCTCGAAAAAATGTCATCGTGACCGAGAATTTCGTCACGCGACTACGTTTTTTTTTTGTGACCCCGAACAACAATACGCGCGATTTCGCTGAGACTTTCGAGCAGCAGGTTCGTTGACTCACTCGAAAGACGCGAGTTCGACAGAACTTGGTCATCCATTTTTTCGCGCCATCGTTTTTCACCGAATCGCGAGAGTATGACAAAAATTTCGCAACAATTCACGGAAACGTGACGCCATTGTTTACCTTTTTTTTATTCTGTCGATGCGAATATATTTCGAAAAAATTGAATCAACACGAAGAATCGAGGAGTTTTCGGGTTTTCCCATTTTTTTTTCGATCTCGATTTCAAGGTCGAAAAAAATAATGAGAATTGAATAAATTTCCCGAAAATCAATGTCGCACGATCGATGTGCAGTCGGGATCGACGAAACTGTACAATTTGCACATTTTTTCGCGAGCAGCAAAATTCACGATTATTTATTAATTTATAAACATCGAATGGCGATGTCGCGAATTTATTCCTTGGCGTTTTCGCGATCGCCTTAAATTGCATAACGTCCTGCCAGCTTTCTATTCCCAAGTGCGAGTAGAATGCACACATGAACACACACGGTGAAAATGCTCCAACGAAAAAAAACGTGTATTTACGCACACGTGACGTAACGATGTTTTTCCAGGGAGTAGAAAAGACGTTAACAAAGAAATTCCGAAGTCAGTCTCAAGAAAATTGTAGAGTTTCATTTTTTTTCTCGTTTTTCTCATTTGTCAAGACGAAATTGAAAAAAAGGGCTCGAAAAGTCTCGTCGAAGGTCAAGGTCGTGCGATGAGCGTCGAACTCGTTGGACGAAGAAAAAACAAATAGGAAACAAAACAAATCGGCGAGAGTCTCGCGTGTTCGCGGGTCCAAAAATTCCTCGGAGCCAATAAAAATAGTGGCGAGTCGTAAACATTATTCGGATTTCACGATTTCTACTAAATTTCATTCATTCGCCAGAATCATTGTCCACTTTCGATATTTCCATAGAACAAAATCTTTCCACATGAATAATTAATAGAAAATTAACATTGAATAAAAACTGGTCGATGCCTTTGGCAAAATGCACAATTCCAAAGAACTTTGATACCTCGTGCGCTAAAAGTCTGCGAGAGTATCGACGATTATTGCAGCCTCGCGATGTTTACAAAAGTAACCTTGACACTTTCTTATCGTCTGTAACGCGAGTCACCGTTTACAAGATGATACGTGATCCATTTATTGCTGCTCGAGATATAAACAATACAGAAATGTTCCTTTCGACTCATTCACTCAAAATATTAATAACAACGATTATCAGTAACACTCGTAAGATTTATAAACGTTACGAAAAATAACAATGGAACACTAAAAATTTAATAATAAACAAATAAAAGAATAAATAAATGAATCAACGAATGAATGGATTAAAAAAAAATATAAATAGATGAAAAAATAAATTGACAAATAAAAAGATGTATAAATGAAAAAAAATAAAAAATAAAAAATAAATACATGAACAAATGAATAAATGGATAAAAAAATAAAAAATTAAATAGATAAATAAATGAATGGATAAATAAAAAGATGTGTAAATGAAAAAAATATAAATAAATAAATAAAAAGATGGATAAACGAATAAATGGAAACAAAAAATTTTTAATAGGCGAGTAAATGAATGAATAAATAAAAAGATGGATGAATAAATGAATAAAAAAAACAAAAAAATATTTAAAAAATAGATGGATGAGTGAATAAATGGATAAAAAAATAAAAATCAAATGAATGAATAAACAAATAAAGAAATCGATGAATGAATGAGTAAAAAAATAAATAAATGAATTAATAAAGGGATAAACAAGGAAATGAATGAATAGATGAATAAATAAATATATAGATGGATGAATAAATAAATAAATGAATAATAATGCAATAATATTCGAAAGACTAATAATAAAATAATAATAACGATGACAATAATCATTATTATTCAGTTGCCTAATTTACCAATAAATATTGGCTACGATTATTAATTAATGGGTTTCTTTGATGCAGATATGGAAAAAAGTGCATCAGGCATGGATGCTGGGGCGAGTGGACCAGCAATTGCATCTGCGCCACCTCCCCCCTCGGCTCCACCCTCTTACGAGGAAGCTGTTGGTTCAATAGGCATGATTAATCCACATAGAAATGTAGCTCCCTATCCAACGAGTCAGCCTGGAATCCCAACGCCTTGTGAGTTTACATACAATTCATTTATTATTTATCGCTCATTATTGATTATCTAGTGTCAAATTATTGTATCGAGTTATCGGTGCACTCATCGTTGCTGTTGATCAACGCTAACTGGGTCATCGATGAATCTTCCAGTTTTTATTAAAAAAGAAAAATAAATAAATAAACAATAAAAACGTTTGACCTCACTGATAATTGATGAAATCGTGAAATAATTGGACAATTTATCGAACGAGCTGCAACGATTAATCCAACATTTTTGCAATCAAGTTTTTGCACTAATTTATTTATAGAATATTGCGCTTTTGGAGAATTTTTCGATTTTTTAAAAAACAACTATTTCGTTGGCATGGAAATGGCGAAAATTGTTTCCATTCCGATCCACATGTCGTCCCAGCTAATTGGGTTGGCCCCAGGAACGATGCAAATAAACATATTTTATTGTTTAGTCTCCATAGTCGTCTCAGACGCAATTAAGATTCAGGGTCAAGAATTTCTAACCTGTATTCGTGCGTCATCGATGCCACACTAAAAAATGTTCAATAGTTTTTTTTTTCATTTGTTGTTTAAAACTCCACATGTCTTTTCTTGGATTTCCAAATATTTTTGAGTTTATTCGACATTTCGAATTTCCAATTCCAATTATTTTCGCCACTAATTGTTGATCAGTCTTATGCCAATTAATAATCATTGTCTTATTAATTAAGCTGAAAAAAAATGCAAAATAAAAAAATCTAATTGGGTCTCAAACAAAATATTCGTAAATATTTAAAATTCCATTATTAATTAATGAAAAATTTAATCAAGAACCGAAAAATAGCTCTAAATAAAAATTTCCTCATTTTTTTAATTCGAGCAATTTTTAATCACTCTCCTGATGAGTAATTACTGTTAATTTCCAATTCCAATTATTTTCGCCACTAATTGTTGATCATTCTTATGCCAATTAATAATCATTGTCTTATTAATTAAGCAAAAAAAAATCTAATTGAGTCTCAAACGAAATATTCGTGAATATTTGAAATTCAATTATTAATTAATGAAAAATTTAATCAAGAACCGAAAAATAGCTCTAAATAAAAATTTACTCATTTTTTTAATTCGAGCAATTTTTAATCACTCTCCTGATGAGTAATTATTGTTAATTTCCAATTCCAATTATTTTCGCCACTAATTGTTGATCATTCTTATGCCAATTAATAATCATTGTCTTATTAATTAAGCGAAAAAAAAATCTAATTGAGTTTCAAACGAAATATTCGTGAATATTTGAAATTCAATTATTAATTAATGAAAAATTTAATCAAGAACCGAAAAATAGCTCCAAATAAAAATTTCCTCATTTTTTTAATTCGAGCAATTTTCAATCACTCTCCTGATGAGTAATTATCGTTAAATAATGAAATATTGAAAAATGGATGAAAAATAGATTCACAAGTGGGAATTGCGCCATCCGTGATGCCCGATGTACCGGCCGACACATACGCCGTTCAAGCACCAACGAGAACGGAAATACGTGTCGTACGTCAGCCAGTACCATACGCACTCGGGCCAAATGCTGTGAAAATGCAGTGTCCAACTTGCATGGCGAACATTAAAACCTCCACCGTGTCACAGAGACAACCGAGTGCTCATATTTGTTGCATCATCCTCTGCGTTCTTGGGTATGTCAATTTTCCTGCTATCGCAATACCAAATCGTTTTTTTTTCTCAAATTTTTGCAGCATTTTCAAAGGAACATAAAAAAATCTTGAATTTTTTATTCTGAATGATATTTTTGTTTATTTATAAATTTTGAAATTTCTCAATGAATTATCGAGCGATTGGAATCAATAATTTCTTCACACAGCCCCTGGAATCGCTGTCGGATTAGTTTTAGAAAATCGTATAGACTCCGAATCGGAAATACAATCGGAATGAATTTTTTATGCAGAATTTTCGTATCCAGCAATTATTTCTCACGAAAAAGAGAAAATCAATCAAATTTCTCTCAAAGGAAAAGAAATTTTTCTATTTTTGAGAGGATGAAAAAAAAAAGAAGATTTTTGGGTACGAAAAGAAATTTGTATTTGCAGATGTTGTCTGTGCTCTTGTTTGCCGTACTGCATGAGTGCATTCTTGACGGTGCATCACTATTGTCCAAGCTGCTCGGTCTACATTGGTACGTGGAAGGGTTGATGGAACAAAATTTCCACATTCTCGTCTCCCCTCGTTCCCATTAGTCCCCCAGCCTTTGGCAAGGTTTCCTTAGGGCTCGAAAGAACAAAAGATACAAAGCAAAACGTACAAGTTTGCATTTAAATTAAAATTCGAGAGAAACAATAATCGAAAAAAATCAAAACGGTTCGAATACTTCCAACAAAAATCTCCTTCTCTATTTTCATCGATTACTAAAAACTAGGCAAAGAAAATTGAGTTCCTATCTCGTCTTTCCTCAACTTGCAATTTATTTTTTATACAATTGTTTTTTACGATCGATTTAGGCTGACTCTCGTTCCCTTTCTCTTCCGCTCTCTCTCTCTAATTATTTATTTCGTCACTCGTTGCGCGAAAGTTCGAACAAAATCAAAATTAGTTAAAAATCGAAAAAATTATCATGAATTAGAAATATTTTGAAAATTGAGCTCGTTTTTCCACCGAGAAACTATTTCCATTCTCCTTTTGGCTATATTCCGTCTTCGTTTTCCTCCATTACGTTAATGGATCGACAAATATTAGTCTTCGTACGATGTGTAGATTTTTTCAAAGTCTGTATAATAATAATACCATTATAATTATCATAATAAAACTTTACAATAACAATAATTAATAATTATAATAATCATAACAGTAATCATAATGATAATATTAATAATAATAAGGATATTATTAATAAATGATATATTATTAAATTAAAAAAGGCATACAAATATATACACGTATATATATGTGTCTACATATATATATATTTTTAATGAACAAAAAAAAAACGCATTATTTCATTCCCTCTGTGCCTATAATTTGTATACATGCTGTATTAATAATCAACGCTTTACGCCTATTGAATAATGAGCGTGACTTCAATTTTCGTATCACCCATTCGAATTTGGCATTGATTTTTATTCGATCGATCATTTTATTCCATTCTGCGTTATTCTGATGAGATGGGAATCGTTAATTAGCTGGGAATTCGTTATAAATAATCAAGAGTTCAGTGTGTTTATTTTTGGCAAGGGTCTAGCTGCTGGTAATACTGGTTTCTGAATTAACGTCCCTCGGTAACTCATCGGGTGGAAGTTTGAGAATTAGAAAAGATTCGTGTCAAGGGCTTCGGCTATGATTTAATTATTCTTACGAGTTAGTTTGTTTTTTTTTATTTTTTAGTTGTGAGTTAAACATTTAATTGTTTTTGTCGTTATATTTGATTCGGAAATAGAAAAGAGCTGATCGGCGCAAATACGTTGGCACGATCCTGCTATTCGTTATTGTATTTTTTTTATTTTTGGCAGAAACGGTGGTTGACGTTTAATGAGTCAGTACTCAAGTACTGACTCAAATCATATAAACGTTGGCGGCTAAATATTTGAATTCGGAATCGAGACTTTGGTTTATTACTTCGCTCCTGACCCCAGTCTCGACTTGAGTCTTGACTCAAGTCAATAATCAATTATCAAGTCTCGGGTTATTGACTTGAGTTGAAACTCAAGTTCTTCTTATCAACCACCGTTTCGGAGATCTGTACAGCTTCGAACTTACGTGTAGAATCTCGTGTTTGGCGCTAATTTAAGTGCCTGGAAAGTTCCTCGGCATATGTTCCTTAGGCGGTAAAAATTGTTGTCTAGCAACCGAGGAAAGTTCCATATCGATGGGTTTCGTGTCGTCGTAAAAGGCCGGTGCTTCCCCGAGGATCGCAAACGTTCCGACCAATGACGCAATGATGAATATGTAGAGGAAAAGTCGATCCAGAACCATCGCAACGAAACCCCAGTCTTGATCCTCCTGTTGAGTCAAAGATTCCGAGCATAACTCTTTCAGTCGAGTCAAATGGGTCCAATTTATTTTTTATAAATAAATTGCTCGCTTTATAAAAATTACTCGCGATTTGATGAGTTTGGTATTTGAATCTTCGCGGATTCATGCTTGAGTCATTGACTCATGAGTTAGCCGTGACTTACCGCGTTAAATTCATCCTGTCGCTGGATATGATGTTGAATAAACATGACATTGTGCAAAGCCTTCTCGAGCTCGAAGGGATACTTTTTTTTCGGGGTTACGTCACTCATTGACTCATCCAGACCGGACATGACAGTTGGAAGACCATTGTAGCCGCTCATGTCCCCGAGAAATCTGTTGTGTGCCGATGTCGTGTGCAGACCGTTACAGCCTGAAAGTAGTCACGGCACAATTGTTACAACCAACTTGATTCAAGTCACTCATGACTCATTGACTCATTGACTCATTGACTCGAGTCAAACAACGAATCGTTTAAAATCAAATAAATTCTGGATCGAATGGCAGAGTTGATAACGACATAAAATTTGACTTTGACTTGAGTCAGTCAATAGTGACTCATGAGAACTTGATGTTCATGACTTACCGTCGATCCTCTGTCGTCTGTCTGACTCGGGAGACGATACAAGTGACTGTGATTGAACAGCTGCCGAGATAGCGGCGTCGAATTTGCTCTTTTTACTTCCGGTACGACCTCTACCATGAATCTTGTGAGCGGCAAGGTCATTGAGTAGATCGTCCGGGACCCTCATCAGTAACAATTTAGGTAATCTCCTGATGAATACTTTCCGCACCCACGGGGCCATTTTGTGGGTGCTGGGCTTTCGATAATGAACGTTTAGTATTATAATTGTAATTACTACGGAAAGTCCAACCAGCACCATAGTGAATAACAAGTATTTCCCAAGTAGCGGCAGCGCCAGCGAAGTCGATGGTATTATTTCGGATATTAAAAGAAAAAACATGGTTTGTGACAACAATATGTTGATACAAAGAGCTATTTTCTCGCCTGAATCAGCCGGTAAATAAAACGCCAATACCGACAGATACGATATACTGACGCACGGTACAATCAAATTAACGGTATAAAATAGAGTTTTCCGTCGTAGGGTTATGTTGAAAAATATATCCGGATATGGCTGAGCGCAACACGGATAATATCTTTCGTGGCGTTCCGCTGGTACGCTCAAAATGTCCCATTCCACGCTCGGATAATACTCACGAAGATCCATGCCCAATTCTACGTTGTTGTTGCCCATATTTTGGTTTATGTGTTTCAAATCAATCTGCAAATTGTTTTCGAGGCAATGAAACATCATTGTTTACTCGAAAAATCCGTTTTTTCTTACCGGCTGTCGGTACAACAGTGTGTTTTTTTCTGTTATTTTTTTATCGACAGTCGGTAAGTCGACGATTATCCGCGGTCGGCAAATCCATCGGTATCGAGTCAATTCCGAAATATTTTGTTAAAATTGTAGAAAAAAAATGTAAAAAAAAAAAAAAAAAACGCCGACCCCATACCTGGAAACCGTCGTACGTCCATGATCCGAATTTCATGAAACACGTTTGTTGATCAAATGGAAAATAACGAACATCGATTTCACACGATGATTTAAATATCGCTGGTGGCGTCCACAAAACTTTTCCCGTGTGATGCAGAATCGCTTTCGTCATTGTTGTCACTCCGTACTCCCCGTCAGCACTGTAATTTATTTTTCATTATTTATTTTTTAATTACCTCTCATCAAGGTTTTCCTTCGACCAATCAATTTTGCAATATTAATTTTTTTTACGAGTTAACCATGAAACACGCTTTGAAATTTAATCGTTATTCGTTCGTGGCATCAATCAGTTGTCGGTTTTCGAGATTTTTTTTTCGATCGAACGGTTTTTAATGAAAATTTTTCACGTACTTATTGTAAAGCACTATATCCGGCAACCATATGTGCTCGCTCGGCACATAAAGCTCCGTTACTCCACCATATTCCGAAGGGTCCCATTGGAATTTGTGATCCTGCCACTCCTGAAAATAAATCACCAAATAAATTCAATGACTCGAATAATTGAAATAAATTGTTGAAACTTTTAATTCGGAAGCTTTTGGGACTCACGTGTTCTAACCAGACGTTCGTTGTCAAAATTTGATCTTTCAGATTCTGTGAATAAATTGCATTTGAGAAAATGAAATTTTTTTATTAATTTTTATCGAATAATTTATTTCTCATTGAGTCTGTTATGGTGATTTTTTTTCTACTCACGAGGTCGATCAGCTGGGACAATCGTAGTCCCAATTTGACGACGACCGTGTCAGTGTTGTTGGTTACCGGTCGGATCAATCGATTGTAATTGGACAGCAAATCGTCGTACAGTCTCTTTGCATCGGGATTCGCATTGCAAATGCTTGCGATCGAGCCAAAAATCCAAAGAATCGTTAGCCCCGCCATTTTCTTGTGCATTTTTGTTTCTCGATCTTTTCACGGACGCTCAATGGCTCAGGGGCGCTCCAAAGTCCCCTTGCATCGAACGGAAAATCCTGTGAGGGGTAGCGAGCGAGAAAAAAATTAAAAGAAACAAAAAAAAAAAAGAAAAATTGAGGAAAATTTTTAAAGAATTATGAAAAATGCCAAAAATGAGATAGAAACGATTTTCAAATTTCACATCGATAATCAGCACCTCGTGTCGTGAAAAATACTAAACGGACTACCAAGAAAACCCAAACAATCAATCAGCCGTTAATCAACAATTGTTATTAATTAATTGACAAAGTTGTAACTTACATTTTCGGCGATAATTTTTTTCTAAAAGCTCCACGGGTCGCGTAATCTCTTGGAGAAGATGCCAAAGGGCTCGCAAACTTCGCAGCATCCCGATCGAATTTTGCTCAATTAAATCCCAGACAAAATGGCGTTGGAAAGAAAAAAATTGAGCAGCGTTGCGGAGGAATGTGAATTATTCGAGATTAGCCGGGCAGCGTGTCCGTGCACGAAGGACAATTTTTCGATTTGCCCTGATTCGAAAAATCGATCGCATTTTTAAAAAGCTCAAAATTACGACTGAATAATAAATTTTGAAAATGGATTATTAACAACAATTTATTTATCCCTCGAGCACGTATTTCGCAATAATTTTTTATCGACGGAAGTGACGTAGTGCGGCGATGGTCCGTGGACCACTGGTTCGCTCTGAAGCTTACGGGGTTGACAGACCCTTCGGGATAAAGGGGAAAAGAGAAGCAGCGCAGGGGCGCGTAGCGAGGGAGGAGAGGTGGGGGCTGAAAGAGAAGGGATGGTCCAGAGGTGAGGGATGATCGATATTGTGACTGCGCTCAAACCTCCAAACAGTTCACGCACCCTCCGCAAAGAGAGACGAAGAGAGAAACGACTGAAATAAAACATTAACAAAAGGAACGAAAAAATATACATCTGTGAGCTCCGCCAAACGCAGATTCATTCGGCGCAGTCGCGTTTTCAGCAAAAACAAAAGTATCCACTGCTTTTCTTTTTTTTTTTTCCTCCATTTTACACTTTTTTTCTCAACTTTCAACTCGTTTTATTTTGCGCAGAGGACGTTGAACGTACGTTTCCTCATTTTTCAATGGTTGACTGTATTTTTCTTGGACAACAAATCAGCGATTTATTAATAACAATATTAACGATCGAAAAAAATCATTTTTGAGATTTATTCGTCTCGACGTTAGAAATTTCATTTTGTGAAACGTGAATTTTGGAGCAGCTTGAAATTTTTTTTGAAATATTAATAAACGTAGTTTTTTTTTTGACTCATTTCAACAAAATGATCAATTTTTAGTGGAGAATGGAAAATAGTCGATAAATGCACGAGCATCGCGAAGAAGATTCGCTTGGCGATTGAAAACAATTTTCTTGGGTCGTTTCCGAGCAGTAACATCGCCTTAATACGTGTTTACGTGTTTATAAGCGAGCAAAGAACGTGCACATATCCGCAAGAGAATGGAAAAAATTACAAGTATAAAAATAAGGTGGGAAAAGGGGAAACGAATGAAATAAAAAATAGCAACGCTTGGTGCTGCGTGTTGGCAGAGAATATTTCGCACTCTATCGAAACTCGTGGTTTTTCGTAGTCAAGGAAATTGCATTTGGTTGGATATTCCGCTGGGGCGTTGCGATGACTTCGTTTTCCGGTGCCAGACACCGACACTCCCGCAATAAATGTACACACGTGTCGGTGCATTCGCTCTTCTTTGTAAAATGTTTCCAAAAAAATGTTGGACATTGAAAAAATGAAAAAATTCAAAAAAACACCATGTCGTACGAAAATAATTGAAAAATTTGGAACTTTTAATTCTACGAAGGGATCGAGGATTTAAAAACATCGAGAAACTCGTTTTTTTCGACTCGAAATATTTATCTTCAGATTTTACAAATAATTTGCAAGTCGAAAAAATTTTGAACGAGCATGAAATTCGATAAAATTTCGTCAATTGGCAAAAGTCCAATTTGGCATAAAAATACCTGTACAAATATGTTTTCTTCAACAGACAATTGAGGTAATAAGTTGGTGGATCTCGTAGGTAGAGAATATTTCTTGAAAATTTTCATAGACGATTCAGTTTCGTTTCCGGTGTCCGGAGAGGATGCTAAGAAGTAGAAAAAGGTCTACCGACACTCCGAGAAACGTGAATTCGCAGCGTTGAATTATTTCGAGTGTTCAGGCTGTGTGTAAACCTTCTCATGCCCCATGTTCGTCTCCCTTTTTTTTCAACCCTGCAAATGGTCTTTTTCGCTTGAGTTTTACGTTTCCCGACTATTTTTACTTTTGCACTTCCGGTCAGAGTTAAATCGGCGTTGCACCAACGAATGACTACGCCTGAGGGTCTATAACCGCGAGATTTCCAATTTCCATTGTGTAGGTGGTGCGAGGGCTTGTCGAATGTTTTAAAAGTCGACGCACCGGAATGGTGGGAATCACTGACCTCGAAAAACGCCATTCATACGAATTTTCGCTGAAAAACAAGGAGCAATTGTTCGTTCCGGAAATTTTCCATTGACTGATTCTTTTGTTTGACCTTGAAATGACCCCGATAACCTCAATGATGAATTTTGTGTCGTCCGGGTCTTCAGGGGCAAAGAGGATGGCGGAGAGTGGGATTCACGGTTGGTTGAGATAAGCCAGAATCCCATTATAGTTGGTTGTTGATGACTCTCGCGAAATAGTCGCGGCCATTTGCAAGTTTCCTGCAAACTCGAGACAAACGTTAATGATCGCGATTCCACGAGTTTAAATGAGACTCGGTGCTCCATAAATAATCGTGTGTCTGCACTTTTCGATTCGCGACTCTCTTTCCACCTGCTTTTCCGGGTGTGCATACTCTACCTCATGGGCTAACCCACCGCGAGTCCTTGGCTGCCTCATCACCAGCCCTTAAATTCCTGCCACCATCGCTCCCCCTTCCCTGCACCCTGCCTTCCCCCGTTTGGACTGGCAGTCAGTGTGCAGTGATTATTCAACGAGACTTCTGCATGGTTGCCTCATTTGGGATTCCCCAAAGTGCATCAGGTCAGGAATGTCCTGTGGGAAACACTGATTTCCGCTGGAGGGTCCTTCGCGAAGGACCAAGGGCTTTCCTAGAACTCCCTTCGGACTGTCCATCCAGACTTCGACCAGCATTGATGACGTATCATCGTTGACAGGCAACTCAGGCTTCCACCACGAACCTCCGATCAGCATTTGACTCCAATGACGATTAACTCCTCCGCATGAGGTTCCCAAGTTTCTAAATCATCGAAACGACACCTGCCAAGGTCAAGCATCCTCATAACGATCAAAATGACCCTCAAGAAGTATCGTCGTTGCCGAGACCCGGTCGTACGTGTTGAACAAGATCTAATGGACTGCCATCTGGCTCGGATAGAGTCACGAGTTATACTCACCTGTTCTTGTTATCTAAGTACTAAAACACTCGCATTCCACCCTCTTTTCGTTTGACCTCGACAGCCAACAACTTTGTCGATACAAACGAGCAAGCCCGAGTGTCTCTATTTTACTTTTACGAGTTTGGTGATAGCTCGAGTACTCGCTCAAGTGGCCTCTCACATTGTGTATGCTCTTCCACGATACATTTTTATCCGGTTGTCTTATGGCAAGGGGAATTGAGCTTCGAGCCCGTTTACTACCACGGCATTGGGGGCGAGCACGAGCTTTCTTCAACGCTCCTAGGGTTCGGGTAAAAGTGGAGCGTCAACAAGCCAGAAGTCGCCCCCTGCTTCAAGGGTGAAGGACATCGACAGTGGATATATGCAAGCTTCTCACGCTAAACGATTCCAAGAGATACGATATTCTCTTGATAGCCATACAGTCGGAACTCTATTGATACCCGATTTCTGCAACACCACTGCTTTTTTTTTTTTTTTTTAATTCATTTCCTTGCATCATGCTGCAGTTTGCATCGTTGGAATGCAACGAAATACTATTTTTTCTTTAGCAGAACTCGTAATTATTATTCAATATTTGGTCTGGACAATAAAACGATCATCCCTTGCCACCCGAAAACTCAATCGACACGAAAGATTGCCACAATTTTCAAAATTCCATAAATAATCAATAAATCAAATATTTTTCGTTGAACGTCAACGATGCTAACTTCAGAGTCGTTTCCTTGCCTGAGAATAATGATGTCATCATTGCCACGAATGGTTACTTAATAAATTTCTCTGGCTCTTCTCGATCCTCGTGTCTCGTCCAGTAGAAAATGCTTTTCCTCCAATATACCCGGCGAGTCATTCCATATCAATCATTTTCCATGACTGTGGAGTTTGCAACGTTGAAATTCAGCGAAAAACATTTTGTGGATTTATTATTTATTGAATTTTGAAAATCCTGCCATTTTTTCTTGTCGATTGAGAATTTAGGTCGCAAGAGAGAATTTCGTTGCATTCCAACGTTGCAAACTTCAACATCATTCATTTTCACAATTGATGCCTCATTAACTTAATTAACCTTCTAATTTTGACACGAAGCTCTTTGTAAACATTTTCAACACTCGTCCCACTTGCGACAAGCAATCGATTCACCTTAATGGAGCTGCAACTGTTGCCACTGTTTTCTCGTACGCGGCCTCAGGGCAAACAATGTTTTTCCATCGCTAAGAGAAGAAACAGTAGCAGTGAAAGCTGTATAAAAGTATCGATAGCAAACACGATGACTATGTGCGGTGGGATATGATTGAGGGTAGAGTGAAAAGGAAAATATAGAATGTTATGGATCGGGCAAAATATATATACGAGAGAGAAGATAAACGATTTTATGGACTCGGCAGTGGAAAGCTATTGCGGTCAAACGGGTTTCGTACTGTTGATAGAAAGAAAATTCGATACTTTTTTTAATTCCAACAAATTTACCATTTTTCAACAAATCCAAAGTTACTGCTCGCTTTAGAAAATCCTACAGTTTCATGCACCTTCCGAACGTTTGCACATAGCCAAATATTTAGGAACTTGAAGCCAACTTCGTGCCGAACGCTTATTCGTCGACTCGGAGCCTTTGGCGGGAAATTCAAATTGAAAATTTGGCCAGAGCTGATAATTGCAAGCAAATACCCAAAGCAAACGTTTCCTCACGGTCCCATGCTCCCTGGCAGTCTGTGCAATCAATAAAATGCTGGAAAATTTGTCTCATTCATTTTATCCATCTCCGATCCATCAGTCCTCTCTTGGCAGCTTCTTGGATTATCATTTTCAAAGGGAAGTAGACACAAAAACACAGCCATAAAATACGTGCTCGAGTTTCTCATTTGGAGCTTAACGCACCCTCTTTTTCACCCCCTTACCGACCTAATTTCCAAGTTGGACACGAGATTGATCTTTCTTATACGTTCCTTCCTCGCTTCCGTACTTCTCTCACTTGATTTCTTATCTCCCATTTCTTCTTCTCTGGCACTTGCCATCTACCACCAAATCTTTTCCTTTCTCAACTTGTATCTCTATACACACATATTTTTTGGTCATTCTAACAGACGAGCTAGGAAAAAGGGCTCTCGTATTTTTCCCTCTGATGTCTTCAAGTGTCAGACTCCCAGACAAGAGTACATAACCATAAAGTAACTTTCCCTTCGCTCTCATCCAGATGCTCCTTGATGCTTTCTTTTTTCTTCCTTTTTCTCTTCCTCCTCATTCATTGAGCCAGTCTGCGGCAAAAACGCTAGTCACGAGTAGCACTCATGACACCTACGACGAGTTGCTTCCAATGCTATTAACATCCAAACACGCGCTTCTTCATCTGAAACGTTCGATCGCAAATTCTCGTAAAAATCGACTAATCCGCATAAACTTTTTTTTTTTGTTCATTTTCTCGATTTTCATGAGCTTCCCACTCATCGCAACAAGGACTCTTTGGTCCTCGCGTGAGATAACGTCGAAAAATGAATTCTCTGGGAATAAAAAGAAATTAAAAAATTTTAAATCGACAGCAGCTATCCTCCAAGTTTGCAAAGTGTGTTCTTCACCTGAAAGCTGTCACCGTTCGACCCCAATATTCCAAATACAATACAAATCTCGTTCCTTTATTCGCAGACCGATTGTTTCAAGTTTCCAATGTCTCGTATATTCTGGCAATAAGAAAATCTGTATTCTATCCATTCATTCGGGAAAGTTTCACGTGTTGCTCCAAGAGAAGAGACGGGAGAGGGACGGTCAGGGGATGAAAGTGGTGGATGCTGCAAGGGCGGAAAGGGCGTGGGTGGGGGGGATAGATTTGCAAAGACAAAAGCTGACACTGTGTGAGAATGGCTGAGGTCGCGATGCAGCAAAATCGAGAATAATACACACCCCTCAAGGCTGCAATACAAATCCAACCCCTCTCCCAGCGCTATTCTCTTTTTCACGTACCCTCATGAACGTCAAACGACGTCAATGAGAATTTGTGTATTTTCACTCCTTACGAAACAAGAAAAACATTTTTTTTTCATTATTTAAATTTAAAAAATTGAAAATTATCATTGAATCCAAAATTTCGAACCTCGTTGGATTTTTCATTTTGGATTCCGAAGGCTGCCATTTTTTTTTTATATTTATTTTTACAATCGATTGAGAATCGAATGGCTGCCATTTTCCAATCGGCAAATCAAATCACCCCAGTCCCATTTTTTTTTTCCACATTTGTATGGATTTTAGATGCAGAAACATTTGAACATATTGGAGAAATAGGGAAGGGGTGGAAAATAGGGGATGTAACCGACTTGTTCCGCTGTCTTGAGATTTCCTCTTGAAACCTCTTTACGGGCTATGCATTTCCATTCAACCGTCATGAAAACCGCTTGTGGCACTTCTTATCCTGCCTTGACTTCTCGTGCTTTTGTTGCCACAGCCTCGCCTCTCCCTTTTCGCTTTTTCACCGAGCGAGCGAAAGCGAGAGAGAGAGAGAGAGAGAGAGAGAGAGAGAGAGAGAGAGAGAGAGAGAGAGAGAGAGAAAAAAAGATAGAAAAAAAAACGTTGAAAACGATATGTTTTTTGTTGAGCACGAAGCTCGATGTGTGAAAAAGAAAATGGTGGCAGTTCGTAAAGCCTCTTTTTGCCTTGGGTGAGAAAAAAATTTCCGGACGTTCCCAATTTTTTTAATCGCCAAATTTTCACAATTTTTTCATTCACGACCACCTTGATAAAGAGTTTTTTTGATTGAGTAAGAGAATACTACAATCTTTTGCTCTGCGATTCGATTTTCCGAATTTTTTTGGAATTTTTTTTTTTTTTTTTTTATGAGTCGAGAGAAAATATTGTCAAGGGTGAAATGTTTCAAGGATTTTAATGCTGGCGGAGATAATCTTTTTAAAAGCTGAAATGTCATGAAAAAGTCATAAGGATCGGCTCGATTCGGTGTCGAACGATTCTTTCGAATGCCCATTGTCGTTAATCACTCCCTCCCCTCGCGCGATCCACCTAGCCCCTCGGAAACAGTCCATTTTGGCCAGTGGCCATCGTCCAACCTATATACAATATCGCTGAAATATTTTCTAAAGTGCTGCAACCGAAATTCGAACGCGTAAACGTTCCAATAACGATTTTATCAACGAACGTATATTTCTTACTTTATTGGGGACACTAACTGTTATACAATCGCGTTAAAGGTGGATTTACGTTGAAACAAACTTGTACGTATCGATGATTTTTCTATACGCCGTTTTGACAAAAATAAAAAATTTCTCCATTTTTTAACAATGGCTGCTTATTTTATATTTTATTTATGATGTTTTTTAATTTTTTATTTATTTTTATCGTAATTTTTATTTTATTCATTATTTATTTAATTTTTTTATTTATTATATTTTTGGATTTTTTATTTATTTTTATTATATTTTCTTTTTTATTTATTTTTCTTATATTTTCTATTTTATTTATTATTTATTTAAATTATTCATTTATTATTTATGATTTATTAGTTTTATTTGTTATATTATGGATCGGTCGATTTTATTAATTAAAAAAACGATCAATCATGATTTTTTGCGTCGTTAAAAAAAAAAGGCTGTGAATCTTGAGCAACTTTTGAGGAAATTTCGACAAGTGTTCTAAAAAATGAAGAAAAGGTATTGCGAAATAATTGCATTTCATTCTTCGCACTTGTGAATCGTTTCGCGTACACAGAGAAATTGCTGGGGAATCCCGAGGTTGCGAATTGGCGGGGAATTTGAATTTCGTGCACGGGAAACATTGTGTGTAACGGTCGACCACACGAAACTGTTGAAATAGTACAATCGCGACGTTAGTATAACTGCCAAAATATTCCATCCAATACCACGACATACTTTGAGGAATTTGGGGATATTGGTTTATACAGACGCGGGCGCAGGGAGAATTTGAGGTTATGTTCGCGATCTCGGATATCCGTTAGACACACATATTTGCCCCGAAATTCAATCACCCTTATGTGGCGAAAGGACAACATTGAGGGAATTCCAAAAGACTTTGTTGGTCTCGTTTGCAAAAATTACGAAAAAATTTTACGATAATTTACAAAAAAAATGGAAAAAAAAAAAAAAAAATGAAAATCTCGACATTTTTTTGCACTTTCAGTTCAGTGCGTTTGAAATAAATCAAAATGATCCATCATCGGGAACTCCTACATTAATAACGCTCGAAAAAGCTTTAAACGGAAAAACTTGGGTTCATTTTTTTTTTTTTNGTTTTTTTTTTTTTTTTTTTTTTTTTTTTTGGGAACTTGCGGACGTTCAATCTTTTGATATGTTTCTAGTAACGCCGAGAAAAATGATTTACAGTTGCGAGAGCGAGCGAATTATCGACGATTCAATGGGTTCAAGTTTTTCGAGGGGTTGGAGGAGGCCGGCAGGGTGGAAGGGGTTGCCGGCGGTACGATTAATCAGTCGATAACGCGGCGTGTGCGTAATGCTGTAAAGTTGTTCGACCCAAGCTCCATCCCCCATGTATCTATACAAATATACATCGACCTCGAGGTCCTTGTCCTTTCTTCTCCTCCGCGACGACTGCATATACTTATTATTATCCTCGACGATATAATATCCATCGGTGTCATTGGCTCTCTCTCTTTCTCGTTCTCTCTCCGCGAGATCTATTTTCTCAGGAGGGCAACAAAAGTCTCTTCACAAGATCGAAGTGCATTTTGTTACATCGTCATTTTCTTCGGGCAGCCCTACTTGTTGCTGTTGCCACACCTCTCTAGCATTACGTACTTGCCACCATGGGGTAGATTTGTGCCCCAGTGACAAAAACTGTCATGAAAATGGACTACTGAATATTTCGACGTGAAAATCGTTGTAGAACGTATTGGAAGCTTTTTTCCAAAGATTGTTTACTTTACATAGCCAAAAATTAAATTTGCGTACACTGAAAAAAAAGCTAAAACCAAGAAAAATGGAAAAATGACAATTTTTCTCAATAGGCCTGGGTTAGTTTGTACCCCAAGGTGGCAAGTAAGGGTTATTGATGCATTTGTATAGGCAAGAAAGCAAAAATGAACGAAAAATAAACGAATTTAATGAAAAAATGAACTGCCGAATAGTTCGACGTGAAAATCGTTGTCGAACATCTTGGAAGCTTTTTTCAAAAGATTATTTACTTCACATAGCCAAAAATTAAATTTGCGTACACTGAAAAAAAGGTAAAACCAAGAAAAATGGAAAAATGACAATTTTTCTCAATAGGCCTGGGGTAGTTTGTACCCCAAGGGGGCGAGTAAGGATTAAATGATGAATTTGTATAGGCAAGAAAGCAAAAACAAGATCCGAGGTGGCCTCCGAAAAAGAGAATAAGATAAAAATGTTGAGAGCTATTAGAAGGAATTTGGAAAGAGGTCAAAACCGTAGAAGACTCGAGTAGTGTCTAGAAGATAAAAAACAACGTAGAGGAAAGCCGCAGGATTGTAAAAAAAAAAAAAA